>JARQOD010001976.1:0-86664 GCA_033576555.1 Oophaga sylvatica | reverse complement strand
CTGCACGGGCCTTGGCAGCATTATTCATTAGGCATATTTTCCACCTACACGGTATGCCAGACAAAATTGTCAGTGATCGAGGTCCCCAGTTTGCGTCTCGGTTCTGGAGAGAGCTGTGTCGTTTACTCGGCATTGAGTTGAATCTCTCCTCTGCATACCATCCCGAGACGAATGGGTTGGTAGAGAGGGCCAACCAGACCATGGTCACATACTTGCGACATTTTGTCTCTGCCAGGCAGGATGACTGGGCATCCTTGCTACCATGGGCTGAGTTCGCTCTAAATAATGCTGTGGCTGACTCCACCGGACAGACCCCATTCCTCCTGAACTACGGTCAGCATCCGCGGGTACCAGTGCCCATGCCCGTGTCTTCCGCCGATTCCATGGTGGCAGACTGGGCTGTGGAGGCACTGGACATTTGGGACCGCACCCAGGATGCCATACAGGCCTCCAAAGAGAGGATGAGGTCTTCGGTCGATGCCCATCGGCGCCCCGCTCCTACATTTGCTCCGGGTGACCTAGTGTGGCTTTCTGCCCGAAACATCAGGCTACGTGTAGAGTCCACCAATACTATGATTATTGTTGCGCACCATATATTCCATCTGCATTAAGGGTATACTCCACACTGGTCCCACACATTTGTGGACTCAGGGGTGTTTTTGTCTGTATTTTAATTATGTTTTATAATCGTTTGTATTCTGGTCTTTTGTCTCAATAAAATGTATATTTTTGTACATTTTTCATTATTTCATTATTGGGGTGTGCACAATTTTTTGCACTATTCCTTTTTTCTTCCTTTTCTAGAGTCCACCAAGTTGGCACCTCGCTTTTTGGGCCCCTTTAAAGTTCTTGAGCAGGTGAACCCGGTGGTTTACCGCCTAGCCCTTCCGCCTCGCCTTGGTATCACCGACACCTTACACGTGTCCCTCCTGAAACCCGTGGCTATTTCCCAGTTTTCCGAGTCATTTGCCGGGACGTCGGGTTCATCTACCGACGATCATGAGGTGAACGCCATTGTTGGGTGCAAGGTGGTACGAGGCAAAAAATTTTATTTGGTGGATTGGAGGGGTTATGGGCCTGAGGATAGGTCCTGGGAGCCTGCCGACCATGTTCACGCTCCGCAGCTCATTGCTGCCTTTGAGCGCAGCGAGTCACAAAGAAGGGGGGGCCCTAGGAGGGGGTAATGTTAGGGTTCGAGTTCCCGCTGCTGCACAAGGGGAGTCTCGAACCAGTCCCGCTGCGGTCCCCCATTCATCTCCAGCCACTGTGGAGCCTGCTCAGCAGAGACATCGGTCCCAGCGTCTTGCCCATTCCAGTACTGTGCAGAGACTTGCTGCTGCCTCTCCTGGATCTGCTATTATAGCCAGTGCTGGAGCAGACGTCTTTGGGACATGTTCAGATACTGCAGCAGCTCCTATTGGTCCGCCAGATAGGTCCTGAAACTACATGTGCTTGGAACAGTTTCTCATTGGTCCTTGTTTCTGGCAGGTCCTGTAGCTGTTGCTATAAAAGGGTGGCATGGCTGGGCCGCCATGCGCTAATATCAACCGTTATATGCTTAGCGCCAGTGTGGTTATGCGTGTGTGTGGTTAGGGTCCGGCTGAAATAAGCCCTAGAATGCCGACTTAATCGGTGAGGAGTTTGGTATGCTAGCTGGTCAGGGTCGGTGTCCTAGATGCCCTAGATTACCGGCATAACCGGTGAGGAGTTTGATTGCCGTATTCAGGGCCTGGCGTTCAGACGCCATAGATTGCGGGGGACTCCCGCGAGGACATTAGCACATGATCACGTTCTATGTTCGCTTAGCTGTTCACTGTATACCTGGGTGCCTGACAGGACACAGAAGTTTGTCTCAGCGGCTCTGTGACGTAACAGGTTTCGCTTTTATCGCTAGACAGCGCCCTAGCGTGTTTATTTTGCGACTCAGTTGTGTTAAGTGAGTTCGCACACATCGCCATATAGCGCTGCGGCACTCCTTCTAGCGGCTCTGTGGATTAACAGAGTTTGCACATATTGCCACAGAGCGTTACGGCGTTTATTTTGGCGACTCTGCGGTATAACAGAGTTCGCTTCTTGCGCCATTTTATTAGCAGCAGGCTCCGCCTGCACGGTGGACCCCGGGCTGCGAACGCACCTCTCCACATCTTATATTTGGTGCATTCCGCAGACCTTAACAGTGACCGTGTGTGTTACTCCTGAAATATATACGGAGATTTTAAATTCCCCCAACACTGTATATAGCTGTACACTACTGATAGAGTACACTTTTTCTGCCATTCATATTCTAGTGTTATCCATACTGGGCCTGTGACCGTGTGTGTTGCTCCTGAAATATATACGAAGATTTAAAATTCCCCCAACACTGTATACAGCTGTACGCTACTGATAGAGTACACTTTTTCTGCCTTTCATATTCTGGTGTTATCGATGCTGGGCCTGTGACCGTGTTACTCCTGAAATATATGCGGAGATTTAAAATTCCCCCAACACTGTATACAGCTGTACGCTACTGATAGAGTAGACTTTATCTGCCTTTCATATTCTGGTGTTATCCATACTGGACCTATGACCGTGTGTGTTACTACTGAAATATATACGGAGATTTAAAATGTCCCCAACGCTGTATACAGCTATACGCTACTGATAGAGTACACTTTTTCTGATTTTAATATTCTGGTGTTATCCAGACTGGTCCTGTGACCGTGTGTATTACTCCTGAAATATATACGGAGATTTAAAATTCCTCCAACATTGTATACACCTGTACGCTACTGATAGAGTACACTTTTTCTGCCTTTCATATTCTGGTGTTATCGATTCTGGGCCTGTGACCGTGTTACTCCTGAAATATATGCGGAGATTTAAAATTCCCCCAACACTGTATACAGCTGTACGCTACTGATAGAGTAGACTTTATCTGCCTTTCATATTCTGGTGTTATCCATACTGGGCCTGTGACCGTGTGTGTTACTCCTGAAATATATACAAAGATTTTAAATTCCCCCAACACTGTATACAGCTGTACGCTACTCACAGAGTAGACTTTATCTGCCTTTCATATTCTGGTGTTATCCATACTGGGCCTGTGACCGTGTGTGTTACTCCTGAAATATATATTAAGATTTAAAATTCCCCCAACACTGTATATAGCTGTACGCTACTCATAGAGTACACTTTTAGGATTTTCATATTCTGGTGTTATCCAGACTGTTCTTGTGACCATGTGTGTTATTCCTGAAATATATACTGAGATTTAAAATTCCCCAATACTGTATACAGCTGTACGCTACTGATAGACTACACTTTTTCTGATTTTCACATTCTGGTGTTATCCAGACTGTTCTTGTGACCGTGTGTGTGACTCCTGAAATAGACAAGTAGATTTAAAATTCCCTCTACAATGTATACAGCTGTACGCTACTGATAGAGTGCACTTTTTCTGATTTTCTTATTCTGTTGTTATCCATACTGGGCCTGTGACCGTGTGTGTTACTCTTGAAATATATACGGAGATTTCAAATTCCCCCAACACTGTATACAGTTGTACACTACTGATAGAGTACACTTTTTCTGCCTTTCATATTCTGGTGTTATCCAGACTGTTCCTGTGACCGTGTGTGTTATTCCTGAAATATATACTGAGATTTAAAATTCCCCCAACACTGTATACAGCTGTACGCTACTGATAGAGTACACTTTTTCTGCCTTTCATATTCTGGTGTTATCCATACTGGGCCTGTGACCGTGTGTGCTACTCCTGAAATATATACTGAGATTTTAAATTCCCCCAACACTGTATACAGCTGTACGGTACTGATAGAGTACACTTTTTCTGCCTTTCATATTCTGGTGTTATCCATACTGGGCCTGTGACCGTGTGTGTTACTCCTGAAATATATACGGAGATTTAAAATTCCCCAACGCTGTATACATCTGTAAGGTTCTTTGTCTCTGTTGACATGTTCCTTGAAACTCAGTTTTCCGTCGGCCATTTTGCTTTCTGTCTTTCTGCAGCTCTTGCCCTCAGTTAATATGGAGTTTCCAGTTTTCATGTTCCCGCCCTGATTCTTCCCTCTTGCTTCTTAAGCAGCCTCAGCTGAACAATCAGTGCTCCTGAATCAAGCCTCAGTCAGTCTGTGACCTGACTCCTGGAAGCCTTGGACTTGTACTCCAGCTATTCCCTACTGAGGAACCTTGGAACACTTTTGGACTCTGGAAACCTGCTGTTTGGTGAATCCATGTTTGCAGAGGAATTACGGTACAGAGAAGAGATCCTGAACCTGCTATGGAGATTTATTGTAGTGCTTAAAGTTACTCTGGCCTGCTGTGTCTCTTGTCGCTGTTCCTGCAAACTGTGTGAACTTTTCAGCATGCTTGTATGAAGTAATACAAGTCATTTCATTTCAACCTATGTCTCCTGTGTTTTCCTCGCACCCAAGCACAAGACGCTATAGGAACTGTACACTATACTTGTCAAGATTCAGGAGCCAATGTTTAGTGTCTGCTGGGTCTGGGAAAGCCGTGTCTGCTGTGACTGTGGATATCAGATGTCCGTTTAATACCTTATGTGATGACAGTGGTTGTGACTTCTCACAACCATTCCAGGTGAGCGCATTCCCTTAAAATTTTACTCTGGAGTGTTACCACAGGTAAACACTATTGTTTTTTTTTTTTTTTTTTTTTTTCCTTTCCTCTTCTCCTTCCAGCACCTCTGCCTTAAAAGATCTGGAAGATGGAGGCCCGCATAAAGGAACTTTGCGGAGTGACTGATACAATCCTTTCAGATGTACAGACTTTAAAAACCCGTTTTGCAAGCCTACAGGACCTCACTAATCATAATTTGCAAGTGTTTGGACAGACTACCCAGGAATTGCGAGCCAGGATTGAGGCTCTAGAGGAACGAGCCCAGGCTCCTGCCATAACCCCAAGTTCTGGGATCCCCAAATTACCTCCTTTTCGTTTTGGCGGTGAACGTGAGAAATTCAGGGGATTTATTAATCAATGCAATTTATTTTTCTCTGCACATGCTTCACAATTTCCCACTGAACGATCCAAAGTGCTTACTATAATCATGTTGCTTACCAATAAGGCTTTGATGTGGGCAAACCCTCTGATTGAGACTGAGGATGATTGTTTGAATCACCTTGATGCTTTTATTTCAGCCATGGGGCAGGTGTTTGATGACCCCAATCGAGGTGCAACAGCTGAAGCAGCCATGTTAACTTTGCGCCAAGGTAAGCGTTCAGTAGCCGAATATGCCCTGGATTTCAGGAGATGGGCTCTTGATACCACTTGGGACACTTCCGCTAAAAAATCTATTTTTCGGAAAGGGTTGTCTCCACTGATTAAGGATGAACTTGCTCGTGCCGACCCTCCCACTGCGTTAGGTGACTTTATTAACTATTGTATCCGTATTGATGCTCGTCTGACTGAACGCAGACAAGAGAGATGGTTCGAAAATAATCGCACTAACCTTTTACTACCTCCCTCCTCAGCTAAGGAACCTTTGAGTAGGATCACAAGGGAACCAGAACCTGAACCCATGCAGGTGGACTCTTTACAAAGACGGGTTAGTGATGCACGCAAAGAACATCGTATAAAGGAAAATCTATGTTTCTACTGTGGTAAGTCAGGGCACTTCATTATAAACTGCCCCAGCCGTTCTCGTAAGACTACTGCAGCAGTCATTCACTGTGAGTGTTGCGAGAGGAGCTCTGTCATGTCCGAGCCTCAGGCTCCAGAGAGATCTGCTGCAAGAGATCTTGATTTCTCGGACTTAAACTCTGTTAGTTCTGGGGACGATGACGGTATAAACGCTGCAATTTTTCAAGTTTCCTCAGCGGTGTCCCAGCTGAGTTGTAAAAGAAACAATTCTCATTGCTTCCTTTCCATCAAACTCTGGGTTGACTCAGTCTGGGTGTCTAGCTCTGCTATGATCGACTCAGGAGCAAGTGGAAATTTTATGGATATCTCCTTTGCTCTGAAACAGGGGATACGTTCAGTGAAGAAGGCTACTCCAGTACAGATGGAGACTGTGCATGGCTCTCTACTGACTTCTGGACCAGTGGATCAAGAAACAGAGCCTTTGAGGGTCCTTATGGGTAAAGATCATCAGGAGAAAATGTCTTTTTTGCTTATCTCTTCTCCCCACTTTCCCATCATTCTAGGGCTACCATGGCTGCAGGCGCAGAATCCTACGATTAACTGGGAGACCAAGGAATTACACTTTCCGGAGAAACAGATGAGTCAAGGAGTTTCAGCTTGCTCTGTTCCTAAAGGAACCATGTCAGTCCCTGAACTACCAGCTGTATACCAGGACTATGACGATTTATGTGACAAGAAGAACGCTGATCAGCTTCCTCCTCACCGTCCATATGATTGTCCAATTGAATTATTACCCGGAGCCGAGATACCTTTTGGTAAGATCTACCCCTAGCGGGGCCCGAGCTAAAAGCTTTGAAGGATTATATAGACGAAAATTTAGCCAAGGGCTTCATACGCCCCTCTTCATCTCCCGCAGGTGCACCCATCTTCTTTGTGAAGAAGAAAGATGGATCTCTGAGACCCTGCATAGACTATAGGGAACTCAATAAGGTTACTATTAGAAACCGTTATCCATTGCCTTTAATCCCTGAGTTGTTGGAGAGAGTGCGGCATGCCAAAATTTTCTCTAAACTGGATCTCCGTGGGGCCTATAACTTGGTCCGTATTAGACCTGGGGATGAATGGAAGACTGCTTTCAGGTCACGCTATGGACACTTTGAATATCTAGTTATGCCTTTTGGTCTGAGTACCGCCCCAGCCACTTTCCAACACTTCGTGAATGATATCTTCAGGGATCTCCTAGATACATTTGTGGTGATTTATCTGGATGATATTCTAATTTTTTCTAACTGCACAGAGGAACATCATGGACATGTGAGAATGGTCTTAGAACGCCTAAGACAAAACCATCTCTACATCAAACTTGAAAAATGTGAATTCCATAGGACCGAAATTCAATTTCTGGGGTATGTACTATCTACGCAAGGGATTAGTATGGATGGAAGCAAGACCCAAGCCATCAAGGATTGGCCAATTCCTAGAAATGTGAAGGAGGTGCAGCGTTTCATCGGGTTTGCCAACTTCTATAGACGTTTCATTAAGAATTTTTCTGAGGTAGTGTCACCTATCACCCAACTTACCCGGAAACAGTCTAGGTTCTCCTGGACCCCGCAAGCTCAGGAAGCATTTTTCTGTTTAAAGGATAAATTTACCACCGCACCTATCTTAGTACATCCCAACCCCGAGCTTGCCTTCATAATAGAGGTGGATGCTTCAGACTGTGCCGTTGGAGCTATACTCTCTCAGAGAACAGGTGAGAAGAATGTCTTGCATCCCTGTGCCTTCTTTTCCCAGCAGTTGTCTTCGGCTGAGAGGAACTACGATGTGGGCAATAGAGAATTGTTGGCCATTATTGCCGCCTTCAAGGAATGGAGACACCTTCTTCAGGGAGCTGCACAGCAAATAGTCGTCCTGACAGACCATCGTAACCTTGAATTTATCAGGTCGGCTAAGTGCCTGACTCCTCGCCAGGCTCGCTGGAATCTTTTCCTAAACCAATTTAATTTTGTCATTTCTTATAGATCAGGATCGCGCAATGGAAAGGCTGATGCACTCTCTAGGATTCATTCAGCAGAGACACGTCCACTTACTCCTCCTAAGACTATTCTTCCTGACTCTAGATTCCTGGGAGTGATTCATAA
Source organism: Oophaga sylvatica (assembly GCA_033576555.1). Classification (NCBI taxonomy): domain Eukaryota; kingdom Metazoa; phylum Chordata; class Amphibia; order Anura; family Dendrobatidae; genus Oophaga; species Oophaga sylvatica. Next base: position 78,919 of record JARQOD010001976.1, on the reverse strand, counting down.
TCAAGACCTACTTAAGGACATCAAGGAAGCATACCATGCAGATTCTTTGTTGGCTCAACCCCCAAGGGACGTAAGTCTTGTCTTTAAGAATGGTGTGTGGATTCAGGGACAACGTCTGTATATACCTGAAACAGTCAGATTGAGAGTATTGCAACTCATCCACGATTCCAAGATACCCGGGCATAGGGGAATTCTAAAGACACAAGAATTTCTTTCTCGTTTCTTTTGGTGGCCCACTTACAGGAAAGATGTCTTAAACTATGTCACTTCATGTGAAGTCTGTGCAAGATGCAAAACACCTCGCTCCTCACCAACTGGTCTGTTGCAACCTCTTCCCACCCCGTCCCGCCCGTGGGGATCCATTTCTATGGACTTCATTGTGGAGTTACCAACCTCTCAAGGGAAGAACACCATTCTAGTGGTGGTTGACCGTCTAACAAAGGCAGCTCATTTTATCCCTTGTGTCGGCTTACCCACTGCAAAACAGACATCAGACTTGATGATTAAGAATGTGTTTCGCTTACATGGAGTACCGGATGAGGTCATTTCGGATCGAGGGGTGCAATTCACTTCAAGGTTTTGGCAAAATTTCTGTGCAGCATTGGACATTAAAGTAAACCTTTCTTCTGCTTTTCATCCCCAGACTAATGGACAGACAGAACGAACCAATCAGACCCTGGAGCAGTATCTCCGCTGTTTTATCTGCCACCTACAGGATGATTGGGTGGATCTACTTCCACTGGCTGAGTTCTCTTATAACAACTCTCAAAGCGCCTCCACTAAGCAGTCTCCTTTTTACTCCAATCTAGGTTATCATCCTAACATTCTTCCTCGATTTCCCATAGATACGCCCTTGCCGGCAGTGGCTGAAAGAATCACTTCTTTACAAAAGAATATGGATCTTCTAAAGGAAAATCTAGAATTGGCTCAGGAAAGGTACAAGAAAGCAGCAGATAAATTTCGTAAACCTGCACCAGCTTTCAAGGTAGGAGATTTGGTCTGGCTGTCAACCATAAATCTTAAATTAAAGATTCCATCGTCTAAATTGGGACATAAGTACATTGGACCTTATAAGATCAATAAGATTATAAGTGCTGTTGCTTGTCGTCTTCAACTACCCAGAACTATGAGAATCCACCCTGTCTTTCATGTATCCCTACTAAAGGCTGCAACACCCAATACGTTTCCTGGACGTTCTTCTCCTTGCCCTGACCCAGTGCTGGTCGATGGTCAGGAAGAATTTATGGTGGAAAGGATTCTAGATTCCAGGATGTACAGAAATCAGTTGCAATATTTGATTAAATGGCAGGGCTAACCAGTGGAGGACAACTCATGGGAACCAGTCAATAATGTAAATGCTCCTCGCCTGCTCCGCCAGTTTCATCAGAGGTACCCTGACAAGCCTGGTCTGAGGTCATCCGGAAGTTGTCCCTAAGGGGGGAGTAATGTAAGGTTCTTTGTCTCTGTTGACATGTTCCTTGAAACTCAGTTTTCCGTCGGCCATTTTGCTTTCTGTCTTTCTGCAGCTCTTGCCCTCAGTTAATATGGAGTTTCCAGTTTTCATGTTCCCGCCCTGATTCTTCCCTCTTGCTTCTTAAGCAGCCTCAGCTGAACAATCAGTGCTCCTGAATCAAGCCTCAGTCAGTCTGTGACCTGACTCCTGGAAGCCTTGGACTTGTACTCCAGCTATTCCCTACTGAGGAACCTTGGAACACTTTTGGACTCTGGAAACCTGCTGTTTGGTGAATCCATGTTTGCAGAGGAATTACGGTACAGAGAAGAGATCCTGAACCTGCTATGGAGATTTATTGTAGTGCTTAAAGTTACTCTGGCCTGCTGTGTCTCCTGTCGCTGTTCCTGCAAACTGTGTGAACTTTTCAGCATGCTTGTATGAAGTAATACAAGTCATTTCATTTCAACCTATGTCTCCTGTGTTTTCCTCGCACCCAAGCACAAGACGCTATAGGAACTGTACACTATACTTGACAGCATCTGTGCGCTGCTGATAGAATACACTTTTCTGTCTTTCATATTCTGGTGTTATCCATACTGGGCCTGTGACCGTGTGTGTTACTCCTGAAATATATACGGAGATTCAAAATTATCCCAACAATGTATACAGCTGTACGCTACTGATAGAGTACACTTTTTCTGCCTTTCATATTCTGGTGTTATCCAGACTGGGCCTGTGACTGTGTGTGTTACTCCTGAAATATATACGGAGATTTTAAATTCCCCAACACTGTATAAATCTGTACACTACTGATAGAGTACACTTTTTCTGCCATTCATATTCTGGTGCTATCCATACTGGGCCTGTGACCATGTGTGTTACTCCTGAAATATATACAGAGATTTAAAATTCCCCCAACACTGTATACAGTTGTACGCTACTCATAGAGTACACTTTTTCTGATTTTCATGTTCTGGTGTTATCCAGACTGGACTTGTGACCATGCGTGTTACTCCTGAAATATATACGGAGATTTAAACTTCCCCCAACACTGTATACAGCTGTACTTTACTGATAGGGTACACTTTTTCTGATTTTAATATTCTGGTGTTATCCAGTCTGGTCCTGTGACCGTGTGTGTTACTCCTGAAATATATACGGAGATTTAAAATTCCCCCAACACTGACATTAGTGCATGATCACGTTCTATGTTCGCTCAGCTGTTCACTGTGTACCTGGGTGCCTGACAGGACACAGAAGTTTGTCTCAGCGGCTCTGTGACGTAACAGGGTTCGCTTTCAACGCTAGACAGCGCCCTAGCGTGTTTATTTTGCGACTCAGTTGTGTTAAGTGAGTTCGCACACATCGCCATATAGCACTGCGGCACTCCTTCTAGCTGCTCTGTGGATTAACAGAGTTCGCACATATTGCCACAGCGTGTTACGGCGTTTATTTTGGCGACTCTGCGGGATAACAGAGTTCACTTCTTGCTCCATTTTACTAGCAGCAGGCTCTGCCTGCACGGTGGACCCCGGGCTGCGAACGCACCTCTCCACATCTTATATTTGGTGCGTTCCGCAGACCCTAACATAATATTAGCGCCAGGGTCTGGCTAGTAAAATGGCGGATGAACAGCGTTTACAGCTGTACATCCAGCAGCTGGAGGGTAGGTTGGCGGCTCTTGAGCGCACAACCTCAGCTGTGGATGTTTACCGCAGTCGCTGTTCAGGCTGCTAGCGTAGCTGCAGCCAGTTTGTCCTCTGCCACCTCTGTCCCTACATTGTCCCACCTCCCGCTTCCAGACAAGTTTGCTGGTGACAGCAAGCAATGTCGGGGATTCGTAAGTCAGTGCTCCATACACCTCGAGCTTCTGGCTGCACGTTTCCCCACGGATCGGGCACAAGTGGGCTTTGTGACAGCTCTTCTGTCGGGCAGAGCGTTGGAGTGGGCAACGCCGCTGTGGGAGCGCGACAACCGTGTGGTGCAGAGCACTTCTTGTTTTCTGGAGGCTCTGAAAAAGGTTTTTCTAGGACCTCAGGTCACCCACGATACGGCGCTCCAACTGCTGGCAAGTACCCAGGGTTCGGCTTTGGTCAGACATTTTGCTGTCCAATTTCGGACTCTGGCCTTGGAATTAGAGTGGCCAGATAAAGTCCTCATTCCCATGTTCTGGAGAGGACTGGCGGGTCATGTGAAAGACGCCTTGGCTACCAGGGAGATTCCTGCCACACTGGAGAAGCTTATTGCTATTTCCAAGTGCGTCGACCTCCGTTTCCACGAGCGGAGGCTGGAACGTGCCCAGTGTAGGCAGAGTGTCTGGTTGGCTCTTATCTTCGCCACCACTCTGGAGTCGCCCGACCTTCAGGAGGTTGCTCCTCCAGGATCTAAATCTTGGGTCACTCGTCCATCCCCGATTTGTTATATTTGCCAGCAGCAGGGACATTTTGCCAACCGATGTCCATAGCGGCTGAATAAACAGTCGCGCCCAGTAACCGTAGGAGCAGGGTCACTGGACGCCATGAGTTTTGCCCCTAAAGTGCTCCTCAAGGGGATAATTACCCATGGTTCTACCACCCTACCCGTAAAGCTGTGTGTGGATTCTGGGGCAGAGGGGAATTTTATGTCTTCCTTCTTTGCTTCTCGCCACACCATGCCTTTGGTGTTGCTGGCTGAACCAGTATCGGTACGGGTGTTGAACAGAGCAATTCTGCCCACACAAATCACCCATCAGTCTGTCCCACTCACCTTGTCTATGTCTCCTTCCCATCAGGAGAGTATATCATTTTTTATCCTCCCTGAGGGTATAGATGAGGTTTTGTTGGGATTACCCTGGCTCCGCCACCACTCTCCCCATATTGAGTGGTCTTCAGGGAGAATTCTGGGTTCGGGTAATTTATGTAAAGGCAGATGCATTAAGGACAGCGTGCAGGTCAACACCACTGAGATACCCATAGACCTCTCTCCTCTTCCCAAGGTCTATTGGTCTTATGCCGACGTTTTCTCGAAGAAGGCTGCGGAGACTCTTCCGCCTTATCGCCCCTATGACTGTCCTATCGACCTCTTGACTGGAGCTGAGCCTCCTAGAGGAAGGGTTTATCCCCTCTCTCTTCCTGAGACAGAGGCCATGTCCCAATATATTCAGGAGAACTTGGCAAGGGGATTCATTAGGAAGTCGGTGTCACCAGCGGGAGCGGGGTTCTTCTTTGTGCAGAAGAAGAAGAGAATTACGTCCGTGCATTGATTATAGGGGTCTCAATGCTATCACCGTGAAAAATAAGTATCCTTTGCAGCTAATCTCTGATCTCTTTGACAGGCTTCGGGGAGCAAGGATATTTACTAAGCTAGACCTGCGGGGTGCGTATAACCTGATTCGCATCCATGAGGGGGACGAATGGAAGACGGCATTTAACACCAGGGATGGGCATTATGAATATCTGGTAATGTCCTTTGGGCTTTGTAATGCCCCAGCTGTCTTCCAAGACTTTGTGAACGACATCTTCCGGGATTTGTTGACCACCTCGGTGGTAGTCTATCTGGATGACATTCTCATCTTTTCTCCAGATATGGCCTCCCACCGGAGAGATGTCTGCAAGGTCTTCGACCTCTTGCGAGCAAATTCCCTATATGCGAAGTTGGAGAAGTGCATGTTTGAGCAGGAGTCTCTACCTTTCCTGGGCTATATCATCTCCGCCCAGGGATTGGCTATGGATCCTACCAAACTACAGGCTGTGATGGATTGGCAAGAACCCCACTCCCTTAAGGCGGTGCAGCGCTTTATGGGGTTCATTAACTACTATCGCCAATTCATTCCCCACTTCTCTACTTTGGTAGCTCCCTTGGTAGCCCTCAACAAGAAGGGAGCTAATCCCCAGTTGTGGTCAGAGGAGGTCACCAAGGCGTTCTCCTCCATCAAGTCTCATTTCGCCAGTGCTCCCATCTTACATCGCCCCGATGTCGATAAACCGTTTATTTTAGAGGTGGATGCCTCTTCTGTTGGTGCTGGAGTAGTCCTTTTTCAAAAGGATGCCCAGGGTCGGAAGCATCCCTGCTTCTTCTTTTCCAAGACCTTTACACCAGCAGAGAGGAATTATTCCATCGGGGACAGGGAGTTACTGGCTATGAAGTTGGCCTTCTCCGAGTGGAGACATCTTCTGGAGGGGGCTCGCTTCCCCTTCCAAGTATTCACGGACCACAAGAACTTAGTGTATTTGCAAACAGCCCAGCGGCTAAATTCCCGTCAGGCCAGATGGTCCTTGTTCTTCTCCCGGTTCCATTTCACCCTCCATTTCCTCTCCGGTGAGAAGAACATTCGCACAGACGCTCTATCTCGCTCCGTGGTGTCCTCTGAGGAGGTGGAGGAGAAGCCTCGGCTTATTGTCCCCACAGAGAGTCTAAGAACGGTGGCTCCGGTTTCGCTTGAGTCTGTGCCTCCGGACAAGACTTTTGTGCCCACCAATTTGCGACCGGAAGTACTCTCTTGGGCACATTCGTCCAGGGTGGGTGGACATTTTGGGACAAAAAGGACTTCTGAGTTGCTGGCGAGGACATACTGGTGGCCGCAGATGGCCCGTCAGGGAATACGTTCAGGCATGCGTCTCCTGCGCCAAGAATAAGTCCCCTCGACAACGGCCAGCTGGGTTACTTTTCCCTTTACCGGTGGCAGACAGGCCTTGGGAGATGGTCGGGATGGATTTTGTGGTGGGTTTACCTAAGTCTCGGGGCTGCACCATCATCTGGGTGATAACCGACCACTTCTCCAAAATGTTGCACTTAGTGCCGTTACCACGGTTACCGTCTGCACGGGCCTTGGCAGCATTATTCATTAGGCATATTTTCCACCTACACGGTATGCCAGACAAAATTGTCAGTGATCGAGGTCCCCAGTTTGCGTCTCAGTTCTGGAGAGAGCTGTGTCGTTTACTCGGCATTGAGTTGAATCTCTCCTCTGCATACCATCCCGAGACGAATGGGTTGGTAGAGAGGGCCAACCAGACCATGGTCACATACTTGCGACATTTTGTCTCTGCCAGGCAGGATGACTGGGCATCCTTGCTACCATGGGCTGAGTTCGCTCTAAATAATGCTGTGGCTGACTCCACCGGACAGACCCCATTCCTCCTGAACTACGGTCAGCATCCGCGGGTACCAGTGCCCATGCCCGTGTCTTCCGCCGATTCCAGGGTGGCAGACTGGGCTGTGGAGGCACTGGACATTTGGGACCGCACCCAGGATGCCATACAGGCCTCCAAAGAGAGGATGAGGTCTTCGGTCGATGCCCATCGGCGCCCCGCTCCTACATTTGCTCCGGGTGACCTAGTGTGGCTTTCTGCCCGAAACATCAGGCTACGTGTAGAGTCCACCAATACTATGATTATTGTTGCGCACCATATATTCCATCTGCATTAAGGGTATACTCCACACTGGTCCCACACATTTGTGGACTCAGGGGTGTTTTTGTCTGTATTTTAATTATGTTTTATAATCGTTTGTATTCTGGTCTTTTGTCTCAATAAAATGTATATTTTTGTACATTTTTCATTATTTCATTATTGGGGTGTGCACAATTTTTTGCACTATTCCTTTTTCTTCCTTTTCTAGAGTCCACCAAGTTGGCACCTCGCTTTTTGGGCCCCTTTAAAGTTCTTGAGCAGGTGAACCCGGTGGTTTACCGCCTAGCCCTTCCGCCTCGCCTTGGTATCACCGACACCTTACACGTGTCCCTCCTGAAACCCGTGGCTATTTCCCAGTTTTCCGAGTCATTTGCTGGGACGTCGGGTTCATCTACAGACGATCATGAGGTGAACGCCATTGTTGGGTGCAAGGTGGTACGAGGCAAAAAATTTTATTTGGTGGATTGGAGGGGTTATGGGCCTGAGGATAGGTCCTGGGAGCCTGCCGACCATGTTCACGCTCCGCAGCTCATTGCTGCCTTTGAGCGCAGCGAGTCACAAAGAAGGGGGGCCCTAGGAGGGGGGTAATGTTAGGGTTCGAGTTCCCGCTGCTGCACAAGGGGAGTCTCGAACCAGTCCCGCTGCGGTCCCCCATTCATCTCCAGCCACAGTGGAGCCTGCTCAGCAGAGACATCGGTCCCAGCGTCTTGCCCATTCCAGTACTGTGCAGAGACTTGTTGCTGCCTCTCCTGGATCTGCTATTATAGCCAGTGCTGGAGCAGACGTCTTTGGGACATGTTCAGATACTGCAGCAGCTCCTATTGGTCCGCCAGATAGGTCCTGAAACTACATGTGCTTGGAACAGTTTCTCATTGGTCCTTGTTTCTGGCAGGTCCTGTAGCTGTTGCTATAAAAGGGTGGCATGGCTGGGCCGCCATGCGCTAATATCAACCGTTATATGCTTAGCGCCAGTGTGGTTATGCGTGTGTGTGATTAGGGTCCGGCTGAAATAAGCCCCTAGAATGCCGACTTAATCGGTGAGGAGTTTGGTATGCTAGCTGGTCAGGGTCGGTGTCCTAGATGCCCTAGATTACCGGCATAACCGGTGAGGAGTTTGATTGCCGTATTCAGGGCCTGGCGTTCAGACGCCATAGATTGCGGGTGACTCCCGCGAGGACATTAGCACATGATCACGTTCTATGTTCGCTTAGCTGTTCACTGTATACCTGGGTGCCTGACAGGACACAGAAGTTTGTCTCAGCGGCTCTGTGACGTAACAGGTTTCGCTTTTACGCTAGACAGCGCCCTAGCGTGTTTATTTTGCGACTCAGTTGTGTTAAGTGAGTTCGCACACATCGCCATATAGCGCTGCGGCACTCCTTCTAGCGGCTCTGTGGATTAACAGAGTTTGCACATATTGCCACAGAGCGTTACGGCGTTTATTTTGGCGACTCTGCGGTATAACAGAGTTCGCTTCTTGCGCCATTTTATTAGCAGCAGGCTCCGCCTGCACGGTGGACCCCGGGCTGCGAACGCACCTCTCCACATCTTATATTTGGTGCATTCCGCAGACCTTAACAGTGACCGTGTGTGTTACTCCTGAAATATATACGGAGATTTTAAATTCCCCCAACACTGTATATAGCTGTACACTACTGATAGAGTACACTTTTTCTGCCATTCATATTCTAGTGTTATCCATACTGGGCCTGTGACCGTGTGTGTTGCTCCTGAAATATATACGAAGATTTAAAATTCCCCCAACACTGTATACAGCTGTACGCTACTGATAGAGTACACTTTTTCTGCCTTTCATATTCTGGTGTTATCTACACTGTGTTCCAAATTATTATGCAAATAATATTTTCTCTGATTTTCCCAAATTACCTATATGAATTGCAGTCATTGTAATTTTCCAGTCAAATAACTATTAGAGTACAATTGACAGGTTTTTGTACAAACTGCCTATGATAACAGTATATTTTTTAAAAAATAAAACACTCAAACTGCACTCAAAATGCATGTTCCAAATTATTATGCACAGCAGAGTTTTCAACCTTTTCATTTTAATAAAGAACAAAAAAATGGTCATTTTTGAAATTATAAGCATTAGCAGGTTATTACAAACTGAAATCAAACAGTTTTTCAACTCAAAACTTTATTCTAGGTGATGTTACATTTGCACATAGGACCCATTGTTGGAAAGGAGCTTCTGAACTCTCTCGGCCATTGAATTTGTCAGGTTTTGGGTGGTTTCTGCTTCAATTGTTTTGCATGAAGACAGAATACCCTCCCAGAGCTGTTGCTTAGATGTGAACTGCCTCCCGCCATCATAGACACTCCTTTTGATGATGCTCCAGAGGTTCTCAATGGGGTTGAGGTCAGGGAGCATGGGGGGGCCACACCATAAGTTTGTCCCCTTTTATGCCCATAGCACCCAGAGATGCAGATGTGTTATGTGCAGCAAGAGACGGTGCATTATCATGCATGAAAATGATCTTGCTGCAGAATGCACGGTTCTTCTTCTTGAACCATGGCAGGAAGTGCTGTTTGAGAAACTCAACATACACTATGGAGTTCATCTTTACCCCTTCAGGGATCCTAAAGGGGCCAACAATCTCTCTCCCCATGATTCCAGCCCAAAACATTACTCCACCTCCTCCTTGTTGGCGCCATAGCCGTGTTTGCATGGGGTGTCCATCAACCAGCCATCCTCCACTCCATCCATCTGGACCATCGAGCATTGCACGACACTCATCGGTGAACAAAACAGTTTTGAAGTCAGTCTTCATGTATTGCTTGGCCCACTGGAGCCATTTCTGCTTGTGTGCAGTGGATAGAGGAGGTCGACAGGATGGTTTATGCACAGCTGCAAACCTCTGAAGGACCCTGCATCTTGTTGTTCGGGGGACGTTGGAGGCACCAGAAGCTTCAAAAACTTGTCTGCTGCTATGACAAGGCTTTTTTGCCGCTACTCTTTTAACCTGACGTAATTGCCTGTAGGAAAGAGTCCTCAATTTTCCCTTATCAGCACGCACACGTGTGTACTGTGAATCAGCTACATACTTCTTGATTGTGCGACGATCACGATGAAGTGTCTTGGCAATGTTGATTGTAGTCATGCCTTGACCTAAACACTCCATAATTTGTTGCTTCTCAGCAGCCGACACATCCCTTTTCTTTCCCATTTTTGCAGAAAATGTAGGCTGCTTAATAATGTGGGACAGCCTTCTTAAGTAGTCTTGCCTTTCATTGGACACACCTGCCAAATTAATTAGCACAGGTGTCTGCAATTGCTTACAGTGATATAAAGAGCCCTGACACACATCACCATCAATGAGTTTAACTGACAAACAAAAATATTCTTACCTTATCACTCCTAAACAGTTTTTGCATAATAATTTGGAACACAGTGTATACTGGACCTATGACCGTGTGTGTTACTACTGAAATATATACGGAGATTTAAAATGTCCCCAACGCTGTATACAGCTATACGCTACTGATAGAGTACACTTTTTCTGATTTTAATATTCTGGTGTTATCCAGACTGGTCCTGTGACCGTGTGTATTACTCCTGAAATATATACGGAGATTTAAAATTCCTCCAACATTGTATACACCTGTACGCTACTGATAGAGTACACTTTTTCTGCCTTTCATATTCTGGTGTTATCGATGCTGGGCCTGTGACCGTGTGTGTTACTCCTGAAATATATACAAAGATTTTAAATTCCCCCAACACTGTATACAGCTGTAAGCTACTCACAGAGAACACTTTTTCTGCCTTTCATATTCTGGTGTTATCCATACTGGGCCTGTGACCGTGTTACTCCTGAAATATATACGGAGATTTAAAATTCCCCCAACACTGTATACAGCTGTACGCTACTGATAGAGTAGACTTTATCTGCCTTTCATATTCTGGTGTTATCCATACTGGGCCTGTGACCGTGTGTGTTAGTCCTGAAATATATATTAAGATTTAAAATTCCCCCAACACTGTATATAGCTGTACGCTACTGTCATGTGTGCATCGCCACGAAGATCGTCGCGGTTGCACATTCTGACTTCTCACAGCTGAGTTGCTGTTTCTTTGTGTTTGGCAGTGAGGGAGTTAATTCTGTCTGTGCTCGGTTCTGGGACTGGGTTCAGTTTCTCCCGGCTGCAATTGATTATTTGTTGATTGGTTTCCTTTAAATCCCTGGTTGTCTGTTTTGGGAGTTGCCAGTGAAATTCTTCATGCAGACCACAGATAGGATTGAATCTGTATAGACTTAAGTTAAAGAGCTCCTTAGTTGTTTTAAGCTCAACTTGCTTAGAATTTTATATCCCAGACCATTTATGTTCCTTCTGTGTTTGAGTGTGTATGCGAGTCTGTGTTTTCTCCAGTCTGTCCTATATGTCTAATCTGTGTATTTAGCAGAGATCAGCCCATATCCCTTTGGTGGTAATCAGGGTCATTCTTAGGACTGATTACAGGGTTCAGGGACTGATAGGAGACTAGGTTAGGCTGGAGACTTGGACCTCTGAACCATTATCAGTACCTCCAAGGTGAGGGATTAGTTAGGACCCCAGTTTTAGGGTCAGGTTAGACCCCGGTCCTCCTCTTTCCTGTGACAGCGTATCAAGTCCTCAAGATTAACCCTGAGTTCAACGGATATCGTGTCAGGTAAATCTATTCTATATTTACATGCTGATGTTGCTAAACTATATGTTGTATAGAGTGTTGTTTCACTGGCCCATAAAATTATCCCCAGTTGCCATGGATCCAGTAGCCCAGCTGGCTCTGCAGTTGCAGGGATTATCCATGGAGCTGACGGACATTAAGTCCAAAGTTTTGTCTCCCCTGGAGCAAACCAGATTTGAACCTAAAGTAGCTCTCCCGGACAGGTTCACTGGTGGGCGAGACAAATTTTTCACCTTCCGGGAAGCATGTAAATTGTATTTTCGGCTTCGGCCTCGATCATCAGGGAGTGAAGAGCAGAGAGTGGGAATTGTTATCTCGCTCCTACAAGGGGACCCTCAATCCTGGGCATTCTCCCTTCCTCCGGGATCCCCGGCTCTACAGTCTGTAGATCGATTTTTTACTGCCCTGGGTTTGGTATATGATGACCCAGATCGGGTCTCTCTTGCTGAGACAAAATTACGTAAGATACAGCAGGGAGATCGTCCGGCGGAGGAATTTGCTTCTGAGTTCCGTAGATGGGCCACAGATACTCAGTGGAATGACCCAGCTCTTAGGAGTCAGTTTTGTCATGGGCTTTCTGACAAATTAAAGGACGTTTTGGCTCAGTATGATTCTCCTCCATCACTGGAGGCTGCTATGGCCCTAGCTATCCGTACTGATAGATGGCTTCGGGAGAGGGGTGAGGTAACTCCGCCCCCAGTAGTTGCTCCACCTACTACAAAAGTCCCTTATGTTGAGGTTCCCCTTGTCTGTTCGGATGAGCCTATGCAGTTGGGTTCCTGCGTCTGACATTAACGCAGATCGGTTGGTTCGGACCTTCCACAGAACTCACCCGGGCAGACCTGGCCCTGAGGGTCCGGAGGCCCCTCGTAGAAGGGGGGGTACTGTCATGTGTGCATCGCCACGAAGATCGTCGCGGTTGCACATTCTGACTTCTCACAGCTGAGTTGCTGTTTCTTTGTGTTTGGCAGTGAGGGAGTTAATTCTGTCTGTGCTCGGTTCTGGGACTGGGTTCAGTTTCTCCCGGCTGCAATTGATTATTTGTTGATTGGTTTCCTTTAAATCCCTGGTTGTCTGTTTTGGGAGTTGCCAGTGAAATTCTTCATGCAGACCACAGATAGGATTGAATCTGTATAGACTTAAGTTAAAGAGCTCCTTAGTTGTTTTAAGCTCAACTTGCTTAGAATTTTATATCCCAGACCATTTATGTTCCTTCTGTGTTTGAGTGTGTATGCGAGTCTGTGTTTTCTCCAGTCTGTCCTATATGTCTAATCTGTGTATTTAGCAGAGATCAGCCCATATCCCTTTGGTGGTAATCAGGGTCATTCTTAGGACTGATTACAGGGTTCAGGGACTGATAGGAGACTAGGTTAGGCTGGAGACTTGGACCTCTGAACCATTATCAGTACCTCCAAGGTGAGGGATTAGTTAGGACCCCAGTTTTAGGGTCAGGTTAGACCCCGGTCCTCCTCTTTCCTGTGACAGCGTATCAAGTCCTCAAGATTAACCCTGAGTTCAACGGATATCGTGTCAGGTAAATCTATTCTATATTTACATGCTGATGTTGCTAAACTATATGTTGTATAGAGTGTTGTTTCTGTAAGAATAGTTTACTGACATCGTACACATATTCATTAGACAGCGTGACAGCTACTCATAGAGTACACTTTTAGGATTTTCATATTCTGGTGTTATCCAGACTGTTCTTGTGACCGTGTGTGTTATTCCTGAAATATATACTGAGATTTAAAATTCCCCAATACTGTATACAGCTGTACGCTACTGATAGACTACACTTTTTCTGATTTTCACATTCTGGTGTTATCCAGACTGTTCTTGTGACCGTGTGTGTTACTCCTGAAATAGACAAGTAGATTTAAAATTCCCCCTACAATGTATACAGCTGTACGCTACTGATAGAGTGCACTTTTTCTGATTTTCTTATTCTGTTGTTATCCATACTGGGCCTGTGACCGTGTGTGTTACTCTTGAAATATATACGGAGATTTCAAATTCCCCCAACACTGTATACAGTTGTACACTACTGATAGAGTACACTTTTTCTGCCTTTCATATTCTGGTGTTATCCAGACTGTTCCTGTGACCGTGTGTGTTATTCCTGAAAATATATACTGAGATTTAAAATTCCCCCAACACTGTATACAGCTGTACGCTACTGATAGAGTACACTTTTTCTGCCTTTCATATTCTGGTGCTATCCATACTGGGCCTGTGACCGTGTGTGCTACTCCTGAAATATATACTGAGATTTTAAATTCCCCCAACACTGTATACAGCTGTACGCTACTGATAGAGTACACTTTTTCTGCCTTTCATATTCTGGTGTTATCTATACTGGCCTGTGAAAGTGTGTCTTACTCCTAAAATATATACAGAGATTTAAAATTCCCCCAATGCTGTATACATCTGTGCGCTGCTGATAGAATACACTTTTCTGTCTTTCATATTCTGGTGTTATCCATACTGGGCCTGTGACCGTGTGTGTTACTCCTGAAATATAACGAGATTATAATTATCCCAACATGTATACAGCTGTACGCTACTGATAGAGTACACTTTTTTGCCTTTCATATTCTGGTGTTATCCAGACTGGCCTGTGACTGTGTGTGTTACTCCTGAAATATATACAGAGATTTTAAATTCCCCAACACTGTATAATCTGTACACTACTGATAGAGTACACTTTTTCTGCCATTCATATTCTGGTGCTATCCATACTGGGCCTGTGACCATGTGTGTTTACTCCTGAAATATATACAGAGATTTTAAATTCCCCCAACACTGTATACAGCTGTACGCTACTGATAGAGTACACTTTTTCTGCCTTTCATATTCTGGTGTTTTCTGTACTGGACCTATGGACCGTGTGTGTTACTACTGAAATATATACGGAGATTTAAAATTGTCCCCAACCTGTATACAGCTGTACGCTACTGATACAGTACACTTTTTCTGATTTTATATTCTGTGTTATCCAGACTGTCCTGTGACCGTGTGTATTACTACTGAAATATATACGGAGATTTAAAATTACCCCAACACTGTATACAGCTGTACGCTACTGAAGAGTACACTTTTTCTGCCTTTCATATTCTGGTGTTATCCATACTGGGCCTGTGACCGTGTGTGTTACTCCTGAAATATATACAGAGATTTAAAATTCCCCGAACACTGTATACAGCTGTACGCTACTGATAGAGTACACTTTTTCTGTTTTATATTCTGGTGTTATCCAGACTGGTCCTGTGACCGTGTGTGTTACTCCTGTAATATATTACGGAGATTTAAAATTCCCCAACACTGTATACAGCTGTACGCTACTGATAGAGTACACTTTTTCTGCCTTTATATTCTGGTGTTATCCTATACTGGACCTTGACCGTGTGTGTTACTCTGAATATTACGGAGATTTAAAATTTCCCCACGCTGTATACAGCTGTACGCTACTGATAGAGTACACTTTTTCTGATTTATATTCTGGTCTTATCCAGACTGGTCCTGTGACCGTGTGTGTTTACTCTGAAATATATACGGAGATTTAAAATTACCCCAACCTGTATACAGCTGTACGCTACTGAAGAGTACACTTTTTCTGCTTTCAATATTCTGGTGTTATCCATACTGGCCTGTGACTGTGTGTGTTACTCCTGAAATATATACGGAGATTTAAAATTCACCCCAACACTGTATACAGCTGTACGCTACTGATAGAGTACACTTTTTCTGACTTTTAATATTCTGGTGTTATCCATACTGGTCCTGTGACGTGTGTGTTACTCCTGTAAATATTTACGGAGATTTAAAATTCCCCAACACTGTATACAGCTGTACGCTACTGATAGAGTACACTTTTTCTGTTTCATATTCTGGTGTTATCCAACTGGACCTATGACCGTGTGTGTTACTCTGAAATATTATACGGAGATTTAAAATGTCCCCAGCACTGTATACAGCTGTACGCTACTGATAGAGTACACTTTTTCTGATTTTAATATTCTGGTCTTATCCAGTACTGGTCCTGATGACCGTGTGTGTTACTCCTGAAATATATACGGAGATTTAAAATTCCCCAACGCTGTATACAGCTGTACGCTACTGAAGAGTACACTTTTTCTGCCTTTCATATTCTGGTGTTATCCATACGGGGCCTGTGACGTGTGTGTTACTCCTGAAATATATACGGAGATTTAAAATTCCCCGAACACTGTATACAGCTGTACGCTACTGATAGAGTACACTTTTTCTGATTTTATATTCTGGTGTTATCCAGACTGGTCCTGTGACCGTGTGTGTTACTCCTGTAAATATTACGGAGATTTAAAATTCCCCAACACTGTATACAGCTGTACGCTACTGATAGAGTACACTTTTTCTGCCTTTCATATTCTGGTGTTATCTAACTGGTCCTATGACCGTGTGTGTTACTACTGAATATATACGGAGATTTAAAATGTCCCCAACGCTGTATACAGCTGTACGCTACTGATACAGTACACTTTTTCTGATTTTAATATTCTAGTGTTATCCAGACTTGTCCTGTGACTGTGTGTATTACTCCTGAAATATATACGGAGATTTAAAATTACCCCAACACTGTATACAGCTGTACGCTACTGAGAGAGTACACTTTTTCTGCCTTTCATATTCTGGTGTTATCCATACTGGGCCTGTAACTGTGTGTGTTACTCCTGAAATATATACGGAGATTTAAAATTCCCCGAACACTGTATACAGCTGTACGCTACTGATAGAGTACACTTTTTCTGATTTTAATATTCTGGTGTTATCCAGACTGGTCCTGTGACCGTGTGTGTTACTCCTGTAATATTTACGGAGATTTAAAATTCCCCCAACACTGTATACAGCTGTACGCTACTGATAGAGTACACTTTTTCTGCCTTTCATATTCTGGTGTTATCTATACTGGACCTATGACCGTGTGTGTTACTACTGAAATATATACGGAGATTTAAAATGTCCCCAACGCTGTATACAGCTGTACGCTACTGATAGAGTACACTTTTTCTGATTTTAATATTCTGGTGTTATCCAGACTGGTCCTGTGACCGTGTGTGTTACTCCTGAAATATATACGGAGATTTAAAATTACCCCAACACTGTATACAGCTGTACGCTACTGAGAGAGTACACTTTTTCTGCCTTTCATATTCTGGTGTTATCCATACTGGGCCTGTGACTGTGTGTGTTACTCCTGAAATATATACGGAGATTTAAAATTCCCCGAACACTGTATACAGCTGTACGCTACTGATAGAGTACACTTTTTCTGATTTTAATATTCTGGTGTTATCCAGACTGGTCCTGTGACCGTGTGTGTTAGTCCTAAAATATTTACGGAGATTTAAAATTCCCCCAACGCTGTACACAGCTGTACGCTATTGATAGAGTACACTTTTTCTGCCATTCATATTCTGGTGTTATCCATATTGGGCCTGTGACTGTGTGTGTCACTCCTGAAATATATACGGAGATTTAAAATCCCCCCAACAATGTACACAGCTGTACGCTACTGATAGAGTACACTTTTTCTGCATTTCTGTAAGGTTCTGTGTATCTGTTTCTGAAACTCAGTTTGTTCGTCGGCCATTTTGCTTTCTGTTTTGCTGCAGCTATCTTGCCCTCAGTCAAAATGGAGTTTTCCAGCTTGCATGTTCCCGCCCTGATTCTCTCCGTTTGCTTCTTAAACAGCCACAGCTGAGCAATCAGTGCTTCAGAATCTAGCCTGCAGTGAACCTGTGTTCTGACTCCTGAAGCCTTGGACCTTGTACTCCAGCCATTCCTACTGAGGAACTCTGAAGCACTTGTGGACTCTGAACTCTGCTCTTGAGAGCCTCACGTTTGCATGGACTTGCGGTAACAGAGAAGAAGATCTGAATCTGTATTGGAGAGTTATTGCTGAGCTTAGATTACTCTGGCCTGCTGTGTCTCCTGCTTCTGTGTTTGCAACCTGTGTGTTTATTTTTGCCAATTTGTATGAAGCAATACAAGACTTTCTTTATCAACCTGTGTCTCAAGTATTTTCATCGCACCCAAGCACAAGACGCTATATGAACTGTACCACATACATTACAAGATTCTGAAGCCAAACGTTAGTGTCTGCTGGGTCTGGAAAGGCTTGTCTGCTGTACTGTGGATATCGGATGTCCGGTTGTACTTTCTGTGATGACAGTGGTTGTGACTTCTCACAACCATTCCAGGTGAGCAATTCCCTTAAGTTTTTTTTTCTGCAGTGTTATCACAGGTAAACACTATTGGTTTTTTTTTTTTTTTCTCTTCTCTTTTTGTCTGCTGAAACTCTGGATATCAGATGTCTGGTTGAAAGCTTTCTGTGATGATAGTGGTTGTGACTTCTCACAACCATTCCAGGTGAGCAGTTCCCTTAAAGTTTTTTCTTTCTTCAGTGTTGCCACAGGTGAACACTATTGTTTTTTTTTTTTTTCTCCTCTTCTTCCAGTACTCCTGTCTTAAAAGATCTGGAAAATGGAGGCCCGCATAAAGGAACTTTGCGGAGTGACTGATAATATCCTTGCAGATTTGCAGAATATAAAGACCCATTTTACAAATCTTCAGGACCTAAATAATCACAATTTGCAAGTGGTTGGACAGACTACCCAGGATTTGCGAGCCAGGATTGAGGTTCTGGAGGGGCAAGTCCAGGCTCCTGCCGTGGCCCCGAGTTCTGGGATTCCCAAGTTGCCCCCTTTTCGTTTTGGTGGTGAACGTGAAAAATTCAGGGGATTTGTTAATCAATGCAATCTTTTTTTTCTGCACATGCTTCACAATTTCCTACTGAACGATCTAAGGTGCTTACTATAATTATGTTGCTTACCAACAAGGCTTTGATGTGGGCAAACCCTCTGATTGAGACTGAGGATGATTGTTTGAATCACCTTGATGATTTTATTTCAGCCATGGGGCAGGTGTTTGATGACCCCAATCGAGGTGCAACAGCTGAAACAGCCATGTTAGCTTTGCGCCAAGGTAAGCACTCGGTAGCTGAATATGCCTTGGATTTCAGGAGATGGGCCCTTGATACCACCTGGGACAATTCCGCCAAAAAATCTATTTTTCGAAAGGGGTTATCCCCACTGATTAAGGATGAACTTGCTCGTGCCGACCCTCCCACTGCGTTAGGTGACTTTATTAACTACTGCATCCGTATTGATACTCGTTTAACTGAACGCAGGCAAGAGAGATGGTTCGAAAGCAATCGTACTAACCTTTTCCTACCTTCCTCTCCAGCTAAGGAACCTTTGAATAGGATTACACGGGAACCTGAACCTGAACCCATGCAGGTAGACTCTTTACTACGACGGGTTAGTGATGCACGCAAGGAACATCGTTTTAAGGAGAATCTATGTTTTTATTGTGATAAGTCAGGGCACTTTATTATTAACTGCCCCAGCCGTTCTCGCAAGACTACTGCAGCACTCATTCATTGTGAGTGTTGCGAGAGGGGATCTGTCAGGTCCGAGCCTCAGGCTCCAGAGAGATCTGCAGCAACAGATCTTGATTTCTCGGACTTAAACTCCATTACCTCTGAGGACGTTGACTGTGTAAATGCTGCCATCTTTCAAGTTTCCTCAGCGGTGTCCCAGCTGAGTTGTAAAAAAAAACAATTCTCACTGTTTTCTTTCCATCAAACTCTGGGTTGACTCAGCCTGGGTGTCTAGCTCTGCTATGATCGACTCAGGTGCAAGTGGAAATTTTATGGATGTCTCCTTTGCTCTGAAACAGGGAATACATTCAGTGAAGAAGGCTACTCCAGTACAGATGGAAACTGTGGATGGCTCCCTGCTGACCTCTGGACCAGTGGATCAGGAAACAGAGCCTTTAAAGGTTCTTATGGGTAAAGATCATCAAGAGAAACTGTCCTTTATGCTTATCTCTTCTCCTCACTTTCCCATTATTCTAGGGCTACCATGGCTGCAGGCTCAGAATCCTACCATTAACTGGGAGACCAAGGAATTACACTTTCCAGAGAAACAGATGAGTCCAAAAATTTCAGCTTGCTCTGTTCCTAAAGGAACCATGTCAGTCCCTGAACTACCAGCTGTATACCAGGACTATGTGGATTTATGTGACAAGAAGAACGCTGACCAGCTTCCTCCTCACCGTCGATATGATTGTCCAATTGAATTATTGCCTGGAGCAGAGATACCTTTTGGTAAGATCTACCCCCTGGCGGGGCCCGAGCTGAAGGCTTTAAAAGAGTACATAGACGAAAATCTAGCCAAGGGCTTCATACGCCCCTCTTCATCTCCTGCAGGGGCACCCATATTCTTTGTAAAGAAGAAAGATGGATCCCTGAGACCATGCGTAGACTATAGGGAACTCAATAAGGTTACTATTAGAAACCGTTATCCATTGCCTTTAATCCCTGAGTTATTGGAGAGAGTGCGACATGCCAAAATTTTTTTCTAAACTAGATCTTCGTGGGGCCTATAACTTAGTCCGTATTAGACCTGGGATGAATGGAAGACTGCATTCAGGTCACGCTATGGACACTTTGAATATCTAGTTATGCCTTTTGGTCTGAGTACCGCCCCAGCCACTTTCCAACACTTGGTGAATGACATCTTCAGGGATCTCCTGGATACATTCGTGGTAATTTATTTGGATGATATTTTAATTTTTTCTAACTCCACAGAGGAACATCATGGACATGTGAGAATGGTCTTGGAACGTCTAAGACAAAATCATCTTTACATCAAGCTTGAAAAGTGTGAATTCCATAAGACCGAAATTCAATTTCTGGGTATGTACTGTCTACACAAGGAATTAGTATGGATGGAAGTAAAACCCAAGCCATCAATGATTGGCCAAGTCCTAGAAATGTGAAGGAGGTACAGCGCTTCATCGGGTTTGCAAACTTCTATAGACGTTTCATTAGAAATTTCTCTGAGGTAGTGTCACCTATCACCCAACTTACCCGGAAAGAGTCTAAGTTCTCCTGGACTCCCCAAGCCCAGGAAGCATTTTCCCGTCTAAAAGATAAATTTACCACTGCACCTATCCTAGTACATCCCAACCCAGAGCTTGCCTTCATAATAGAGGTGGATGCTTCAGACTGTGCCGTGGGAGCTATACTCTCTCAGAGAACAGGTGAGAAGAATGTCTTGCATCCCTGTGCCTTCTTTTCCCAGCAGTTGTCTTCGGCTGAGAAGAACTACGATGTGGGCAATAGAGAGTTGTTGGCCATTATTGCCGCCTTCAAAGAATGGAGACACCTTCTTCAAGGAGCTGCACAGCAAATAGTTGTTCTGACAGACCATCGTAATCTTGAGTTTATCAGGTCGGCTAAGTGCCTGACTCCTCGCCAGGCTCGCTGGAATCTTTTCTTAAACCAATTTAATTTTATTATTTCTTATAGACCAGGATCGCGCAATGGAAAGGCTGATGCACTCTCTAGGTGTAAGGTTCTGTATATCTGTTTCTGAAACTCAGTTTGTTCGTCGGCCATTTTGCTTTCTGTTTTGCTGCAGCTATCTTGCCCTCAGTTAAAATGGAGTTTTCCAGCTTGCATGTTCCCGCCCTGATTCTCTCCGTTTGCTTCTTAAACAGCCACACCTGAGCAATCAGTGCTTCAGAATCTGGCCTGCAGTGAACCTGTGTTCTGACTCCTGAAGCCTTGGACTTTGTACTCCAGCCATTTCTACTGAGAAACTCTGGAGCTCTTGTGGACTCTGAACTCTGCTCTTGAAAGCCTCACGGTTGCATGGACTTGCGGTAACATAGAAGAAGATCTGAATCTGTTGTGGAGAGTTATTGATGAACTTAGATTACTTTGGCCTGCTGTGTCTCCTGCTTCTGTGTTTGCAACCTGTTGTTTATTTTTGCCAATTTGTATGAAGCAATACAAGACTTTCTTTTTCAACCTGTGTCTCAAGTATTTTCATCGCACCCAAGCACAAGACGCTATATGAACTGTATCACATACATTACAAGATTCTGAAGCCAAACGTTAGTGTCTGCTGGGTCTGGAAAGGCTTGTCTGCTGTACTGTGGATATCGGATGTCCGGTTGTACTTCTGTGATACAGTGGTTGTGACTTCTCACAACCATTCCAGGTGAGCAATTCCCTTAAGTTTTTTTTTCTGCAGAGTTATCACAGGTAAACACTATTGTTTTTTTTTTTTTTTTCTCTTCTCTTTTTGTCTGCTGAAACTCTGGATATCAGATGTCTGGTTGAAAGCTTTCTGTGATGATAGTGGTTGTGACTTCTCACAACCATTCCAGGTGAGCAGTTCCCTTAAAGTTTTTTTTTCTTCAGTGTTGCCACAGGTGAACACTATTGTTTTTTTTTCTCTCCTCTTCTTCCAGTATCCTGTCTTAAAAGATCTGGAAAATGGAGGCCCGCATAAGGAACTTTGTGGAGTGACTGATAATATCCTTGCAGATTTGCAGAATATAAAGACCCGTTTTACAAATCTTCAGGACCTAAATAATCACAATTGCAAGTGGTTGGACAGACTACTCAGGATTTGCGAGCCAGGATTGAGGTTCTGGAGGGGCGAGTCCAGGCTCCTGCCGTGGCCCCGAGTTCTGGGATTCCCAAGTTGCCCCTTTTCGTTTTGGTGGTGAACGTGAAAAATTCAGGGGATTTGTTAATCAATGTAATCTTTTTTTTTCTGCACATGCTTCACAATTTCCTACTGAACGATCTAAGGTGCTTACTATAATTCATGTTGCTTACCAACAAGGCTTTGATATGGGCAAACCCTCTGATTGAGACTGAGGATGATTGTTTGAATCACCTTGATGATTTTATTTCAGCCATGGGGCAGGTGTTTGATGACCCCAATCGAGGTGCAACAGCTGAAGCAGCCATTTAGCTTTGCGCCAAGGTAAGCACTCGGTAGCTGAATATGCCTTGGATTTCAGGAATGGGCCCTTGATACCACTGGGACAATTCCGCCAAAAAATCTATTTTTCGAAAGGGGTTATCCCCACTGATTAAGGATGAACTTGCTCGTGCCGACCCTCCCACTGCGTTAGGTGACTTTATTAACTACTGCATCCGTATTGATACTCGTTTAACTGAACGCAGGCAAGAGAGATGGTTCGAAAGCAATCGTACTAACCTTTTCCTACCTTCCTCTCCAGCTAAGGAACCTTTGAATAGGATTACACGGGAACCTGAACCTGAACCATGCAGGTAGACTCTTTACTACGACGGGTTAGTGATGCACGCAAGGAACATCGTTTTAAGGAAATCTATGTTTTTATTGTGGTAAGTCAGGGCACTTTATTATTAACTGTCCCAGCCGTTCTCGCAAGACTACTGCAGCACTCATTCATTGTGAGTGTTGCGAGAGGGGATCTGTCAGGTCCGAGCCTCAGGCTCCAGAGAGAGCTGCAGCAACAGATCTTGATTTCTCGGACTTAAACTCCGTTACCTCTGAGGACGTTGACTGTGTAAATGCTGCCATCTTTCAAGTTTCCTCAGCGGTGTCCCAGCTGAGTTGTAAGAAAAACAATTCTCACTGTTTTCTTTCCATCAAACTCTGGGTTGACTCAGCCTGGGTGTCTAGCTCTGCCATGATCGACTCAGGTGCAAGTGGAAATTTTATGGATGTCTCCTTTGCTCTAAAACAGGGAATACGTTCAGTGAAGAAGGCTGCTCCAGTACAGATGGAAACTGTGGATGGCTCCCTGCTGACCTCTGGACCAGTGGATCAGGAAACAGAGCCTTTAAAGGTTCTTATGGGTAAAGATCATCAAGAGAAACTGTCCTTTATGCTTATCTCTTCTCCTCACTTTCCCATTATTCTAGGGCTACCATGGCTGCAGGCTCAGAATCCTACCATTAACTGGGAGACCAAGGAATTACACTTTCCAGAGAAACAGATGAGTCAAAAATTTCAGCTTGCTCTGTTCCTAAAGGAACCATGTCGTCCCTGAATTACCAGCTGTATACCAGGACTATGTGGATTTATGTGACAAGAAGAACGCTGACCAGCTTCCTCCTCACGTCCATATGATTGTCCAATTGAATTATTGCCTGGAGCAGAGATACCTTTTGGTAAGATCTACCCCCTGGCGGGGCCCGAGCTGAAGGCTTTAAAAGAGTACATAGACGAAAATCTAGCCAAGGGCTTCATACGCCCCTCTTCATCTCCTGCAGGGGCACCCATATTCTTTGTAAAGAAGAAAGATGGATCCCTGAGACCATGCGTAGACTATAGGGAACTAATAAGGTTACTATTAGAAACCGTTATCCATTGCCTTTAATCCCTGAGTTATTGGAGAGAGTGCGACATGCCAAAATTTTTTCTAAACTAGATCTTCGTGGGGCCTATAACTTAGTCCGTATTAGACCTGGGGATGAATGGAAGACTGCATTCAGGTCACGCTATGGACACTTTGAATATCTGGTTATGCCTTTTGGTCTGAGTACCGCCCCAGCCACTTTCCAACACTTGGTGAATGACATCTTCAGGGATCTCCTAGATACATTCGTGGTAATTTATTTGGATGATATTTTAATTTTTTCTAACTCCACAGAGGAACATCATGGACATGTGAGAATGGTCTTGGAACGTCTAAGACAAAATCATCTTTACATCAAGCTTGAAAAGTGTGAATTCCATAAGACCGAAATTCAATTTCTGGGGTATGTACTGTCTACACAAGGAATTAGTATGGATGGAAGTAAAACCCAAGCCATCAATGATTGGCCAAGTCCTAGAAATGTGAAGGAGGTACAGCGCTTCATCGGGTTTGCAAACTTCTATAGACGTTTCATTAGAAATTTCTCTGAGGTAGTGTCACCTATCACCCAACTTACCCGGAAAGAGTCTAAGTTCTCCTGGACTCCCCAAGCCCAGGAAGCATTTTCCCGTCTAAAAGATAAATTTACCACTGCACCTATCCTAGTACATCCCAACCCAGAGCTTGCCTTCATAATAGAGGTGGATGCTTCAGACTGTGCCGTGGGAGCTATACTCTCTCAGAGAACAGGTGAGAAGAATGTCTTGCATCCCTGTGCCTTCTTTTCCCAGCAGTTGTCTTCGGCTGAGAAGAACTACGATGTGGGCAATAGAGAGTTGTTGGCCATTATTGCCGCCTTCAAAGAATGGAGACACCTTCTTCAAGGAGCTGCACAGCAAATAGTTGTTCTGACAGACCATCGTAATCTTGAGTTTATCAGGTCGGCTAAGTGCCTGACTCCTCGCCAGGCTCGCTGGAATCTTTTCTTAAACCAATTTAATTTTATTATTTCTTATAGACCAGGATCGCGCAATGGAAAGGCTGATGCACTCTCTAGGATGTTATCAGCAGGCTCAATTACTCCTGATATTCTGTTTCTTCTGAAACTCAGTTTGTTCGTCGGCCATTTTGCTTTCTGTTTTGCTGCAGCTATCTTGCCCTCAGTTAAAATGGAGTTTTCCAGCTTGCATGTTCCCGCCCTGATTCTCTCCGTTTGCTTCTTAAACAGCCACACCTGAGCAATCAGTGCTTCAGAATCTAGCCTGCAGTGAACCTGTGTTCTGACTCCTGAAGCCTTGGACTTTGTACTCCAGCCATTTCTACTGAGAAACTCTGGAGCTCTTGTGGACTCTGAACTCTGCTCTTGAAAGCCTCACGGTTGCATGGACTTGCGGTAACATAGAAGAAGATCTGAATCTGTTGTGGAGAGTTATTGATGAACTTAGATTACTTTGGCCTGCTGTGTCTCCTGCTTCTGTGTTTGCAACCTGTATGTTTATTTTTGCCAATTTGTATGAAGCAATACAAGACTTTCTTTTTCAACCTGTGTCTCAAGTATTTTCATCGCACCCAAGCACAAGACGCTATATGAACTGTATCACATACATTACAAGATTCTGAAGCCAAACGTTAGTGTCTGCTGGGTCTGGAAAGGCTTGTCTGCTGTACTGTGGATATCGGATGTCCGGTTGTACTTTCTGTGATAACAGTGGTTGTGACTTCTCACAACCATTCCAGGTGAGCAATTCCCTTAAGTTTTTTTTTCTGCAGAGTTATCACAGGTAAACACTATGTTTTTTTTTTTTTTTCTCTTCTCTTTTGTCTGCTGAAACTCTGGATATCAGATGTCTGGTTGAAAGCTTTCTGTGATGATAGTGGTTGTGACTTCTCACAACCATTCCAGGTGAGCAGTTCCCTTAAAGTTTTTTTTTCTTCAGTGTTGCCACAGGTGAACACTATTGTTTTTTTTTCTCTCCTCTTCTTCCAGTATCCTGTCTTAAAAGATCTGGAAAATGGAGGCCCGCATAAGGAACTTTGTGGAGTGACTGATAATATCCTTGCAGATTGCAGAATATAAAGACCCGTTTTACAAATCTTCAGGACCTAAATAATCACAATTGCAAGTGGTTGGACAGACTACTCAGGATTTGCGAGCCAGGATTGAGGTTCTGGAGGGGCAAGTCCAGGCTCCTGCCGTGGCCCCGAGTTCTGGGATTCCCAAGTTGCCCCTTTTCGTTTTGGTGGTGAACGTGAAAAATTCAGGGATTTGTTAATCAATGTAATCTTTTTTTTTCTGCACATGCTTCACAATTTCCTACTGAACGATCTAAGGTGCTTACTATAATTATGTTGCTTACCAACAAGGCTTTGATATGGGCAAACCCTCTGATTGAGACTGAGGATGATTGTTTGAATCACCTTGATGATTTTATTTCAGCCATGGGGCAGGTGTTTGATGACCCCAATCGAGGTGCAACAGCTGAAGCAGCCATGTTAGCTTTGCGCCAAGGTAAGCACTCGTAGCTGAATATGCCTTGGATTTCAGGAAATGGGCCCTTGATACCACATGGGACAATTCCGCCAAAAAATCTATTTTTCGAAAGGGGTTATCCCCACTAATTAAGGATGAACTTGCTCGTGCCGACCCTCCCACTGCGTTAGGTGACTTTATTAACTACTGCATCCGTATTGATACTCGTTTAACTGAACGCAGGCAAGAGAGATGGTTCGAAAGCAATCGTACTAACCTTTTCCTACCTTCCTCTCCAGCTAAGGAACCTTTGAATAGGATTACACGGGAACCTGAACCTGAACCCATGCAGGTAGACTCTTTACTACGACGGGTTAGTGATGCACGCAAGGAACATCGTTTTAAGGAGAATCTATGTTTTTATTGTGGTAAGTCAGGGCACTTTATTATTAACTGTCCCAGCCGTTCTCGCAAGACTACTGCAGCACTCATTCATTGTGAGTGTTGCGAGAGGGGATCTGTCAGGTCCGAGCCTCAGGCTCCAGAGAGAGCTGCGCAACAGATCTTGATTTCTCGGACTTAAACTCCGTTACCTCTGAGGACGTTGACTGTGTAAATGCTGCCATCTTTCAAGTTTCCTCAGCGGTGTCCCAGCTGAGTTGTAAGAAAAACAATTCTCACTGTTTTCTTTCCATCAAACTCTGGGTTGACTCAGCCTGGGTGTCTAGCTCTGCCATGATCGACTCAGGTGCAAGTGGAAATTTTATGGATGTCTCCTTTGCTCTAAAACAGGGAATACGTTCAGTGAAGAAGGCTGCTCCCGTACAGATGGAAACTGTGGATGGCTCCCTGCTGACCTCTGGACCAGTGGATCAGGAAACAGAGCCTTTAAAGGTTCTTATGGGTAAAGATCATCAAGAGAAACTGTCCTTTATGCTTATCTCTTCTCCTCACTTTCCCATTATTCTAGGGCTACCATGGCTGCAGGCTCAGAATCCTACCATTAACTGGGAGACCAAGGAATTACACTTCCCAGAGAAACAGATGAGTCAAAAAATTTCAGCTTGCTCTGTTCCTAAAGGAACCATGTCAGTCCCTGAATTACCAGCTGTATACCAGGACTATGTGGATTTATGTGACAAGAAGAACGCTGACCAGCTTCCTCCTCACCGTCCATATGATTGTCCAATTGAATTATTGCCTGGAGCAGAGATACCTTTTGGTAAGATCTACCCCCTGGCGGGGCCCGAGCTGAAGGCTTTAAAAGAGTACATAGACGAAAATCTAGCCAAGGGCTTCATACGCCCCTCTTCATCTCCTGCAGGGGCACCCATATTCTTTGTAAAGAAGAAAGATGGATCCCTGAGACCATGCGTAGACTATAGGGAACTTAATAAGGTTACTATTAGAAACCGTTATCCATTGCCTTTAATCCCTGAGTTATTGGAGAGAGTGCGACATGCTAAAATTTTTTCTAAACTAGATCTTCGTGGGGCCTATAACTTAGTCCGTATTAGACCTGGGGATGAATGGAAGACTGCATTCAGGTCACGCTATGGACACTTTGAATATCTGGTTATGCCTTTTGGTCTGAGTACCGCCCCAGCCACTTTCCAACACTTGGTGAATGACATCTTCAGGGATCTCCTAGATACATTCGTGGTAATTTATTTGGATGATATTTTAATTTTTTCTAACTCCACAGAGGAACATCATGGACATGTGAGAATGGTCTTGGAACGTCTAAGACAAAATCATCTTTACATCAAGCTTGAAAAGTGTGAATTCCATAAGACCGAAATTCAATTTCTGGGGTATGTACTGTCTACACAAGGAATTAGTATGGATGGAAGTAAAACCCAAGCCATCAATGATTGGCCAAGTCCTAGAAATGTGAAGGAGGTACAGCGCTTCATCGGGTTTGCAAACTTCTATAGACGTTTCATTAGAAATTTCTCTGAGGTAGTGTCACCTATCACCCAACTTACCCGGAAAGAGTCTAAGTTCTCCTGGACTCCCCAAGCCCAGGAAGCATTTTCCCGTCTAAAAGATAAATTTACCACTGCACCTATTCTAGTACATCCCAACCCAGAGCTTGCCTTCATAATAGAGGTGGATGCTTCAGACTGTGCCGTGGGAGCTATACTCTCTCAGAGAACAGGTGAGAAGAATGTCTTGCATCCCTGTGCCTTCTTTTCCCAGCAGTTATCTTCGGCTGAGAAGAACTACGATGTGGGCAATAGAGAGTTGTTGGCCATTATTGCCGCCTTCAAAGAATGGAGACACCTTCTGCAAGGAGCTGCACAGCAAATAGTCGTTCTGACAGATCATCGTAATCTTGAGTTTATCAGGTCGGCTAAGTGCCTGACTCCTCGCCAGGCTCGCTGGAATCTTTTCTTAAACCAATTTAATTTTATTATTTCTTATAGACCAGGATCGCGCAATGGAAAGGCTGATGCACTCTCTAGGATTTACTCAGCAGAGACACGTCCAATTACTCCTCCTAAGACTATTCTTCCTGACTCTAGATTCCTAGGAGTGATTCATCATCAAGACCTAATTAAAGACATCAAGGAAGCATACCATGCGGATTCTTTTTTGGCTCAACCCCCAAGGGACGTAAGTCTTGTCTTTAAGAATGGTGTGTGGATTCTGGGACAACGTCTGTATATACCTGAAACAGTCAGATTGAGAGTATTGCAACTCATTCATGATTCCAAAATAGCCGGGCATAGAGGAATTCTAAAGACACAGGAATTTCTTTCTCGTTTCTTTTGGTGGCCCACTTGTAGGAAGGATGTTTTGGATTATGTCACTTCATGTGAGGTTTGTGCAAGATGCAAAACACCTCGCTCTTCACCAACTGGTCTGTTACAGCCTCTTCCCACCCCGTCCCGCCCGTGGGGATCCATTTCTATGGACTTCATTGTCGAATTACCAACCTCTCAAGGGAAGAACACTATTCTAGTGGTGGTTGATCGTTTAACAAAGGCAGCTCATTTTATCCCTTGTGTCGGCTTACCCACTGCAAAACAGACATCAGATTTTGATGATTAAAGATGTGTTTCGTTACATGGAGTACCGGATGAGGTTATTTCGGATCGAGGGGTGCAATTCACTTCTAGGTTTTGGCAAAATTTCTGTGCAGCATTGGACATTAAAGTAAACCTTTCTTCTGCTTTTCATCCCCAGACTAATGGACAAACCGAACGAACCAATCAAACCCTGGAGCAGTATCTCCGCTGTTTTATCTGCCACCTACAGGATGATTGGGTGGATCTACTTCCATTGGCTGAGTTCTCTTACAACAACTCTCAGAGTGCCTCCACTAAACAGTCTCCTTTTTTCTCTAATTTAGGTTATCATCCTAATATTCTACCACGATTTCCCATAGAGACGCCTTTGCCAGCAGTGGCTGAAAGAGTCACGACTTTACAGAAGAATATGGATCTTCTAAAGGAGAATCTGGAATCGGCTCAGGAAAGGTACAAGAAGGCAGCAGATAAATTTCGTAAACCTGCACCAGTTTTTAAGGTAGGAGACCTGGTCTGGCTGTCAACCAGAAATCTTAAGTTAAGGATTCCATCATCTAAGTTGGGACATAAGTACATTGGACCCTATAAAATCAGTAAGATTATAAGTGCCGTTGCTTGTCGTCTTCAATTGCCCAGAACTATGAGAATCCACCCTGTCTTTCATGTATCCCTACTAAAGGCTGCAACACCCAATACGTTTCCTGGACGTTCTTCTCCTTGCCCTGACCCAGTGCTAGTCGATGGTCAGGAAGAATTTGTGGTGGAAAGGATTTTAGATTCCAGGTTGTATAGAAATCAGTTACAATATCTGATCAAATGGCAGGGCTACCCAGTGGAGGACAACTCATGGGAGCCAGTCAATAACGTTAATGCTCCTCGCTTGCTCCGTCAGTTTCATCAGAGGTACCCACACAAGCCTGGTCTGAGGTCATCCGGAGGTTGCCCCTAAGGGGGAGTAATGTAAGGTTCTGTATATCTGTTTCTGAAACTCAGTTTGTTCGTCGGCCATTTTGCTTTCTGTTTTGCTGCAGCTATCTTGCCCTCAGTTAAAATGGAGTTTTCCAGCTTGCATGTTCCCGCCCTGATTCTCTCCGTTTGCTTCTTAAACAGCCACACCTGAGCAATCAGTGCTTCAGAATCTGGCCTGCAGTGAACCTGTGTTCTGACTCCTGAAGCCTTGGACTTTGTACTCCAGCCATTTCTACTGAGAAACTCTGGAGCTCTTGTGGACTCTGAACTCTGCTCTTGAAAGCCTCACGGTTGCATGGACTTGCGGTAACATAGAAGAAGATCTGAATCTGTTGTGGAGAGTTATTGATGAACTTAGATTACTTTGGCCTGCTGTGTCTCCTGCTTCTGTGTTTGCAACCTGTATGTTTATTTTTGCCAATTTGTATGAAGCAATACAAGACTTTCTTTTTCAACCTGTGTCTCAAGTATTTAGAGAGTTGTTGGCCATTATTGCCGCCTTCAAAGAATGGAGACACCTTCTTCAAGGAGCTGCACAGCAAATAGTCGTTCTGACAGACCATCGTAATCTTGAGTTTATCAGGTCGGCTAAGTGCCTGACTCCTCGCCAGGCTCGCTGGAATCTTTTCTTAAACCAATTTAATTTTATTATTTCTATAGACCAGGATCGCGCAATGGAAAGGCTGATGCACTCTCTAGGATTTACTCAGCAGAGACACGTCCAATTACTCCTCCTAAGACTATTCTTCCTGACTCTAGATTCCTAGGAGTGATTCATCATCAAGACCTAATTAAAGACATCAAGGAAGCATACCATGCGGATTCTTTTTTGGCTCAACCCCCAAGGGACGTAAGTCTTGTCTTTAAGAATGGTGTGTGGATTCTGGGACAACGTCTGTATATACCTGAAACAGTCAGATTGAGAGTATTGCAACTCATTCACGATTCCAAAATAGCCGGGCATAGAGGAATTCTAAAGACACAGGAATTTCTTTCTCGTTTCTTTTGGTGGCCCACTTGTAGGAAGGATGTTTTGGACTATGTCACTTCGTGTGAGGTTTGTGCAAGATGCAAAACACCTCGCTCTTCACCAACTGGTCTGTTACAGCCTCTTCCCACCCCGTCCCGCCCGTGGGGATCCATTTCTATGGACTTCATTGTGGAATTACCAACCTCTCAAGGGAAGAACACTATTCTAGTGGTGGTTGACCGTTTAACAAAGGCAGCTCATTTTATCCCTTGTGTCGGATTACCCACTGCAAAACAGACATCAGATTTGATGATTAAAGATGTGTTTCGTTTACATGGAGTACCGGATGAGGTTATTTCGGATCGAGGGGTGCAATTCACTTCTAGGTTTTGGCAAAATTTCTGTGCAGCATTGGACATTAAAGTAAACCTTTCTTCTGCTTTTCATCTCCAGACTAATGGACAAACCGAACGAACCAATCAAACTCTGGAGCAGTATCTCCGCTGCTTTATCTGCCACCTACAGGATGATTGGGTGGATCTACTTCCATTGGCTGAGTTCTCTTACAACAACTCTCAGAGTGCCTCCACTAAACAGTCTCCTTTTTACTCTAATCTAGGTTATCATCCTAACATTCTACCACGATTTGCCATAGAGACGCCTTTGCCAGCAGTGGCTGAAAGAGTCACGACTTTACAGAAGAATATGGATCTTCTAAAGGAGAATCTGGAATCGGCTCAGGAAAGGTACAAGAAGGCAGCAGATAAATTTCGTAAACCTGCACCAGCTTTTAAGGTAGGAGACCTGGTCTGGCTGTCAACCAGAAATCTTAAGTTAAGGATTCCATCGTCTAAGTTGGGACATAAGTACATTGGACCCTATAAAATCAGTAAAATTATAAGTGCCGTTGCTTGTCGTCTTCAATTGCCCAGAACTATGAGAATCCACCCTGTCTTTCATGTATCCCTACTAAAGGCTGCGACACCCAATACGTTTCCTGGACGTTCTTCTCCTTGCCCTGACCCAGTGCTAGTCGATGGTCAGGAGGATTTTGTGGTGGAAAGGATTTTAGATTCCAGGTTGTATAGAAATCAGTTACAATATCTGATTAAATGGCAGGGCTACCCAGTGGAGGACAACTCATGGGAGCCAGTCAATAACGTTAATGCTCCTCGCTTGCTCCGTCAGTTTCATCAGAGGTACCCACACAAGCCTGGTCTGAGGTCATCCGGAGGTTGTCCCTAAGGGGGGAGTAATGTAAGGTTCTGTGTATCTGTTTCTGAAACTCAGTTTGTTCGTCGGCCATTTTGCTTTCTGTTTTGCTGCAGCTATCTTGCCCTCAGTCAAAATGGAGTTTTCCAGCTTGCATGTTCCCGCCCTGATTCTCTCCGTTTGCTTCTTAAACAGCCACAGCTGAGCAATCAGTGCTTCAGAATCTAGCCTGCAGTGAACCTGTGTTCTGACTCCTGAAGCCTTGGACCTTGTACTCCAGCCATTCCTACTGAGGAACTCTGAAGCACTTGTGGACTCTGAACTCTGCTCTTGAGAGCCTCACGTTTGCATGGACTTGCGGTAACAGAGAAGAAGATCTGAATCTGTATTGGAGAGTTATTGCTGAGCTTAGATTACTCTGGCCTGCTGTGTCTCCTGCTTCTGTGTTTGCAACCTGTGTGTTTATTTTTGCCAATTTGTATTAAGCAATACAAGACTTTCTTTATCAACCTGTGTCTCAAGTATTTTCATCGCACCCAAGCACAAGACGCTATATGAACTGTACCACATACATTACAATTTCATATTCTGGTGATATCGATGCTGGGCCTGTGACCATGTGTGTTACTCCTGAAATATGTTCGGAGATGTAAAATTCCCCCAACACTGTATACAGCTGTACTCTACTGATAGAGTACACTTTTTCTGCCTTTCATATTCTGTTGTTATCCATACTGGGCCTGTGACTGTGTGTTACTCCTGAAATATATGCAGAGATTTAAAATCCCCCCAACACTGTATACTGCTGTACGCTACTGATAGAGTACACTTTTTCTGATTTTAATATTCTGGTGTTATCCAGACTGGTCCTGTGACCGTATGTGTTACTCCTGTAATATTTACGGAGATTTAAAATCCCCCCAACGCTGTACACAGCTGTACACTATTGATAGAGTACACTTTTTCTGCCTTTCATATTCTGGTGTTATCCATACTGGGCCTGTGACCATGTGTGTTACTCTTGAAATATATATGGAGATTTTAAATTCCCCCAACACTGTATAGAGCTGTACACTACTGATAGCATACACTTTTTCTGCCATTCATATTCTGGTGTTATCCATACTAGGCCTGTGACTGTGTGTGTTGCTCCTGAAATATATACGGAGATTTAAAATTCCCCCAACACTGTATACAGCTGTACTCTACTGATAGAGTACACTTTTTCTGCCTTTCATACTTTGGTGTTATCCAGACTGGGCCTGTGACCATGTGTGTTACTCATGAAATATATACGGAGATTTAAAATTCCCGCAACACTGTATACAGCTGTACGCTACTGAAAGAGTATACTTTTTCTGATTTTCATTTTCTGGTGTTATACAGACTGGTCCTGTGACCGTGTGTGTTACTCCTGAAATATATACAGAGATTTAAAATTCCCCCAACGCTGTATACAGCTGTACGCTACTGATAGAATACACTTTTTCTGCCTTTCATATTCTGGTGTTATCCATACTGGGCCTGTGACTGTGTGTGTTACTCCTGAAATATATTCGGAGATGTAAAATTCCCCCAACACTGTATACAGCTGTATGCTACTAATAGAGTACACTTTTTCTGCCTTTCATATTGTGTTGTCATCCAGCCTGGGACTATGACCGTGTGTGTTACTCCTGAAATATATACAGTGATTTTAAATTCCCCCAACACTGTATACAGCTGTACACTACTGATAGAGTACACTTTTTCTGATTTTGATATTCTGGTGTCATCCAGACTGGTCTTGTGACTGTGCGTGTTACTCCTGAAATATATACGGAGATTTAAACTTCTCCCAACACTGTATACAGCTGTACTCTACTGATAGAGTACACTTTTTCTGCCTTTCATATTCTGGCGTTATCCATACTGGGCCTGTGACCGTATGTGTTACTCCTGAAATATATGTGGAGATTTAAAATTCCCCCAACACTGTATAAAGCTGTACGCTACTGATAGAGTACACTTTTTCTGATTTTATTATTCTGGTGTTATCCAGGATGGTCCTGTGACCGTGTGTGTTACTCCTGAAATATATACGGAGATTTAAAATTTCCCCAACACTGTATACAGCTGTACGCTACTGAGAGAGTACACTTTTTCTGCCTTTCATATTCTGGTGTTATCCATACTGGGCCTGTGACCATGTGTGTTACTCTTGAAATATATAGGGAGATTTTAAATTCCCCCAACACTGTATATAGCTGTACACTACTGATAGAGTACACTTTTTTTGCCATTCATATTCTGGTGTTATCCATACTGGGCCTGTGACCGTGTGTGTTACTCCTGAAATATATACGGAGATTTAAAATTCCCCCAACACTGTATACAGCTGTATGCTACTCATAGAGTACACTTTTTAGGAAATTAATATTCTGGTGTTATCCAGACTGGTCCTGTGACAGTGTGTATTACTCCTGAAATATATACGGAGATTTAAAATTCCCCCAACACTGTATACCGCTGTACGCTACTAATAGAGTACACTTTTTCTGCCTTTCATATTCTGTTGTCTATTGTGTTTCGGTAGCTGAGGAGGACAGGAACAACAGCAGGGCAGCAGAACACCTGAGATGTTGGTAACTGATGGGTTGCAGATTCCTAAAATAACGACACAACTAGAGGTAGCCGTGGAGCGTTCCTACGTTGATCCTAGACGCCTCTTCACAGCCTGAGAGATAACTACACCTAAAGGCAGAAAGATGAAAGCTATCTGCCCCGGAGCAGATCCCCAAAGAAAATAGGAAGCCCCCAAACATATAACAAGATGAAAACACAAACATAGGCAGAAAATAAATTGAGCAAACGCTGGGGCCACAAGCTGACTAAATAGGATAGGAAAGGAGAGATTACTTTCTGCAACCCAGAAAACCCTACAAAAATCCAAAAATTCTGATTACAAAAATACTGAGATCACATGATCTCGCCACCCCGCTAAGTCAGATCTCAGTGTGAACAAAACCAAGCTGCAGCCGCTGAAAAAACAGGAAAAAGCAAATGAGCAAATAACAGTGGCTGCAGATAAACTGTGAGGAGCTCAGGCCCCAGGAGGGGACCTGGCTGACCTCCACAAAAGTGCAGAAAACAATGCAAAAAGCAAGCACAAAAAGAAAAGCAAAAAATATCTTATCTGAAAGCAGGAGATGCAGGCAAGACTCCAGCAAACTTCCAAATGAACCAGGAACCACAATTGAGACAAGAAGCAAATGTCCGAAACAAACACCCAAGAATTGTCCTTTTGACCATAGCCTCTCCACTTAACCAAATACTGGAGTTTCTGTCTAGAAAAACGAGAATCCAATATTTTCTCAACCACATACTCCAGATTGCCCTCAACCAAAACAGGGTCAGGAGGCGCAGCCATAGGAACCACTGGCTCAACAAACCTCTTCAATAAGGACTTGTGGAACACGTTATGGATCTTAAATGTCCCTGGAAGAAGCAAATGGAAGGAAACAGGATTAAGAATCTCCATGATCTTATAAGGTCCAATGAACCTGGCCTTAAACTTTGGAGATGCAACCCTCATAGGGATATTTCTTGAGGACAACGAAACCAAGTTCCCCACTTTAAACCGAGGACCATCAGTCCTATGCCGGTTGGCAAACCGTTGGGCCTTCTGAGAGAGAGACAACCTCTCCACTACCTGGTCCCAAATCTGCTGCATTCGCTCCACAACAGAGTCAACACCCGGACAGACAGAAGCCTCCGCCTGTCCCGAAGAAAATCGAGGGTGAAACCCAAAATTGCAGAGAAATGGAGACATCAAGGTGGCAGAGCTAGCCCTATTATTAAGAGCAAACTCAGCCAAAGGCAAAAAAGAGACCCAGTCATCTTGATCAGCAGACACAAAACATCTCACATAAGTCTCCAAGGTCTGGTTTGTTCTCTCGTTTTGTCCATTGGTCTGAGGATGAAAAGCAGAGGAGAAAGATAATTGAACACCAAGTTTAGAACAAAATGTCCTCCAAAATCTGGAAACAAACTGGACTCCTCTGTCAGACGCAATGTTCTCCGGAATGCCATGTAACCGAACCACGTGCTGATGGAACAAAGGCACCAATTCGGAGGAGGAAGGTAACTTAGGTAATGGCACAAGATGTATCATCTTGGAAAACCTATCACAGATTACCCAGATAACGGTCATTCTCTGAGAAACAGGGAGGTCGGAAATAAAATCCATAGAGATATGGGTCCATGGCCTCTTGGGCACAGGTAATGGCATTAACAAACCACTAGAGCGAGAGCAAGGCTTGGAGTGAGAGCAAGTCCCACAGTACTGCACAAATTCCCTGACGTCACGAGACAAAGTAGGCCACCAAAAGGACCGACTAACCAAGTCTCTGGTACCAAAAATCCCGGGATGACCAGCCAACACGGAATAATGAATCTCAGACATCACACTCTTCTTCCACTGGTCTGGGACAAACAATTTCCCAATAGGGCAGTGCTCAGGTTTATCCTCCTGACACCCTTCCAAGGCCA
Source organism: Oophaga sylvatica (assembly GCA_033576555.1). Classification (NCBI taxonomy): domain Eukaryota; kingdom Metazoa; phylum Chordata; class Amphibia; order Anura; family Dendrobatidae; genus Oophaga; species Oophaga sylvatica. Next base: position 41,945 of record JARQOD010001976.1, on the reverse strand, counting down.
GTCTCAAATTGGGTGAGATGGCGGAAAGATCAGATAACTCTGGAGAGTCCGCAAAGAAACTCCTCGAGAGGGCATCCGCCTTAACATTCTTAGTGCCAGGAAGAAAAGAAACCACAAAATTAAAACGTGTGAAAAACAAGGCCCACCTGGCCTGTCTAGGATTAAGTCGCTTGGCTGATTCCAGATAAACCAGATTCTTATGGTCCGTGATGACCACCACCTGATGTTTGGCTCCTTCCAGCCAATGTCTCCACTCTTCAAAGGCCCACTTCATGGCCAATAACTCCCGATTACCCACGTCATAATTACGTTCAGTTGGAGAAAATTTTCGAGAGAAAAAGGCACAAGGGTTACTCTTAGAGGTCTCTGGATCTCTTTGGGACAAAACGGCACCTGCCCCAATTTCAGAGGCATCAACCTCCACCTGAAACGGTAGAGAAACATCAGGGTGCCGTAGAACAGGAGCAGAAGTGAATCTCTGCTTAAGTTCCTGAAACGCAGAGACTGCCTCAGGAGGCCAATTCACCACATCAGAACCCTTTTTGGTCAAATCAGTCAATGGTTTAACAATACCGGAGAAATTACCAATAAATTTACGATAAAAATTTTCAAAACCCAAAAATCTCTGAAGAGCTTTTAATGAAGTAGGTTGGACCCAATCACAGATGGCCTGAACCTTGACCGGGTCCATTTCAATAACAGATGGAGACAAAATGAATCCCAGAAATGAGACCTTCTGTACGCCAAAAAGACACTTTGATCCTTTAACATACAGTGCATTCTCTCTCAAAATCTGGAACACAGTCCGAACATGTTTCACATGAGAGTCCCAGTCATTGGAAAAAATCAAGATATCATCCAAATAAACAATCAGAAATTTATCCACAAAATCCCTGAAAATATCATTCATGAAGGATTGGAAGACGGAAGGAGCATTAGTGAGCCCAAAGGGCATCACTAGGTACTCAAAATGCCCCTCTGGGGTATTAAACGCCGTCTTCCATTCTTCCCCGTGCTTAATGCGAATAAGGTTATACGCCCCCCTGAGGTCAAGCTTGGTAAACCAACTAGCACTTTTCACCCTGGAAAACAGGTCAGAAATCAAGGGTAACGGATATTGATACTTCACAGTGATCTTATTCAAGAGACGATAATCAATACATGGCCTCAATGAACCATCCTTTTTGGCCACAAAGAAAAAACCGGCACCCAAGGGTGAAGAGGATGGTCTGATATGACCCTTCTCCAATGACTCCTTGATGTAAGATCGCATAGCATCGTGATCAGGTACAGACAAGTTAAAAAGGCGACCTTTAGGAAATTTACCACCAGGCACTAATTCAATAGCGCAATCGTAGCTCCTGTGAGGAGGCAAAGATGCAGATTTACTTTCACTAAATACATCCAAAAAATCAGTCAAAAAGTCAATAACATCCTGAGACTTAGGAGAGGCAGAAAAAACAGGAGTGTCGGCATTAACACATTGGCAGCCCCAACTGGTCACAGACACAGATTTTCAATCCAAAACAGGATTATGAGACTGTAACCAAGGGAAACATAGTACAATAATTTCATGCAGATTATACAGCACCAGAAATTTGCAACTCTCCTGATGATCTGGTTCAACCCTCATTATCACTTGAGTAGAAAACTGGGGTTTATTCTCCGCCAAAGGGTAGAATCAATGCCCAGTAGGGGAATAGACTTCCGCAGGGGTTACATGGGAAACCCACAACGTTTGGCAAAGTCAAAATCCATCAGGTTAATAGCTGCTCCTGAATCAACAAAAGGCTGAGCAGAAAATGTGGACAGGGAGCAAATCAGGTTAACAGTCAACAGAAAATTAATCTGAACACTACCCAAGACAACTGAGCGTGCAAAACATCTTCACCGCTTAGGGCAGACTGAAATAGCATGAGAGGCATCACCACTAGAGAAACATAACCCATTGCGCTTTCGAAACTCATGATGCTGTGCCCCAGAAGTCACTCTATCACACTGCATGGGCTCAGGAGCTGGCTCACAAGGCAACACTATCTCACGCATACCTCTGCGCTCACGCAAACATCTGTCAATTTGAATAGCCAATGACATAGAATCATTGAGACCCGAGGGAGCAGGGAATCCCACCATAACATCCTTTACATTCTCTGACAGCCCCTTCCGAAAAAGGACTGCCAAAGCATCATCATTCCATTTAGTCAGGACTGCCCACTTTCAGAATTTCTGACAGTGCAACTCAGCGTCTTCAAGACCCTGATTTAATGCCAACAAGGTTTTTTCAGCTTGATCAGTGACATTAGATTCATCGTACAATAAACCCAGAGCCAGAAAAAATGCATCAATATCATTCAAAGCAGGATCCCCAGGTGTCAGGGAAAAAGCCCAATCCTGAGGATCGCCTCGCAGGAGAGATGACAATTTGAACCTGCTGTGCTGCGTTACCTGAGGACTTAGGCTTTAAGGCAAAAAACAACTTACAGTTATTTTTGAAATTCAGAAATTTAGCCCGATCCCCAAAAACAAATCTGGCATAGGAATCCTAGGTTCCACAACCAGCAACCTAGCAAGATAGGTAGCAATACTCCAAACCTTAGTGGCAAGCCGATCCAAATGGCCAGACAACTGTGCAAACTCCATTGAAAGAAAAAAAAATCCTCAGCACTCTATGCAACTAGACAGAAAAAAAAATCTCTGACAACTCTGACAACTTTTTTTTTTCCACACTATTTTTCCCTTCTGTGAGTACCATATAATTTTCAGTTATGCCGGTGATACTGTTGTGTTTTGGTAGCTGAGGAGGACAGGAACAACAGCAGGGCAGCAGAACACCTGAGATGTTGGTAACTGATGGGTTGCAGATTCCTAAACTAACGACACAACTAGAGGTAGCCGTGGAGCGTTCCTACATTGATCCTAGACGCCTTGTCACAGCCTGAGAGATAACTACACCTAAAGGCAGAAAGATGAAAGCTATCTGCCCCGGAGCAGATCCCCAAAGAAAATAGGAAGCCCCAAACATATAATGGCGGTTAGACAAGATGAAAACACAAACATAGGCAGAAAATAGATTGAGCAAACGCTGGGGCCACAAGCTGACTAAATAGGATAGGAAAGGAGAGATTACTTTCTGCAACCCAGAAAACCCTACAAAAATCCAACAATTCTGATTACAAAAATACTGAGATCACACGATCTCGCCACCCGCTAAATCAGATCTCAGTGTGAACAAAACCAAGCTGCAGCCGCTGAAAAAACAGGAAAAAGCAAATGAGCAAATAACAGTGGTTGCAGATAAACTGTGAGGAGCTCAGGCCCCAGGAGGGGACTTGGCTGACCTCCACAAAAGTGCAGAAAACAATGCAAAAAGCAAGCACAAAAAGAAAAGCAAAAAATATCTTATCTGAAAGCAGGAGATGCAGGCAAGACTCCAGCAAACTTCCAAATGAACCAGGAACCACAATTGAAACAAGAACAATTGATCACCGGCAACCATCATGGGAGGGAACCTCCCTTATATCAGACCAGTCAGTGAATCCAGATTGCCATTCCTCGCTGAAAAGTTCAGTACTGTCTGTAACCACCAGAGGGAGCCTCTGCTCAGAAACCATCTCTAGCACATTCATAACAGTTGTCATCCAGACTGGGCCTGTGACTGTGTGTGTTACTCCAGAAATATATACGTAGATTATTAATTCCCTGAACGTTGTAAACAGCTGTACTCTACTGACAGAGTAGACTTTATCTTCCTTTCATATTCTGGTGTTATCCATACTGGGCCTGTGACCCTGTGTGTTACTCCTGAAATAAATATGAAGATTTAAAATTCCCCCAACACTGTATACAGCTGTACACTACTGAGAGAGTACACTTTTTCTGATTTTCATATTCTGGTATTATCCAGACTGGTCCTGTGACCGTGAGTGTTACTCCTGAAATATATACTGTATTACACCAAAGGGGATCTTGCTTGATGGGAGATATATTTCTTCTGGCAGACTGAAGTTTGCTCGGGATTTTCCATGATCACAGGACCTGTGATGAGGTCATAGTCACGTGATCAGGTCAGCTGATGTGTACCTCACCTGAGGGTGTGGACTAGGCCTATTTAACAGGAAGCTGTGGGAGTATGAGGTGTGGAAGGAAGGAGTTTGGCTGAAGTCAGCCTGGAAGATTGTTTTCGTGACAGTGTGTCAGTGCACACCAGGAAGCGAGTACCAGACCACCCGGGAATGGCACCTGGCGGTCTCTGCTGACATTCCACCGCTTAGTTAAGCCTGTCCCAAGCAAGGGTGAGTCTGGGATCAGTGGTTCTCCAAACTGGAGTGATTTATGTTCTGTTTTTGATTTTGTTATCTGGACTTTTGTTGAACTTATCATTAAAAACCACTGAACTTTGAACTGAACGCCTGTGTGTTTACCTCATTACTGCGGCCCGGCCCCTGCCTACCAGAGCGGATCCCTACAATTGGTGGCGTTAATGCGGGCATACGCAGTGAGGTCAGGCTGTTTTTTTTTGTGGATGTTTTTTTTTTTCCTCTGCATGATAGTAAATGTCCTGGGTGAAGAAAGTGACGCAAGACCCGGTGGATAACTGTCCGAAGATGGAGAGCACAGTAAAAATGCTGGTGGAGGCCATGCGACAGCAGCAGCAGACTACACAGCAGCAGCAGCAAGCTATACAGCAGCAACAACAGGCTATGCAGCAGCAGCAGGCTATACAGCAGCAGGCTATGGAGCAGCAACAGCAGGCTATGCAGCAGCAGCAGCAGGCTATACAGCAGCAGGCTATGGAGCGGCAACAGGAAACCAACCGTCTACTGATGCAGCACATAACAGCGCCGCAGACAGCAGGAGCTGCCCCGGGACGTCAGGATGTCCGGAAAGCGGTACGCACAGCGATTAAAAAAATGGAAAAGTCAGATGATGTTGAGGTGTACCTGGAGATGTTTGAAGGCGTGGCTGAGAGAGAGAGTCTACCCCGGGACCAGTGGGCAGAAATCGTGGCTCCGTTTTTGGCTCCAGGACCCGCGAAAGCCTATATGGACCTAGCCCCCGAGCAACAGAGAGACTATGAGATCGTCAAGGGTGAGATACTTGCACGTCTTGGGGTAAATGTTTTGGTCCGGGCCCAGCGGGTACACCAGTGGAAGTTTTCCCCTTCTGAGCCAGCTCGGTCCCAGTACTATGATTTGATACACCTGGTAGATAAATGGTTGCAGCCGGAGGTGTTGTCACCCAGCGCTATGCGGGATAGGATAGTAACTGATAAATTCTGGAGGACTATGCCCCACACCCTGCAAACCTGGGTTGGACAGGCAGCCCCTACTGATGGTCTCCAAATGGTAGACCTCATTGAAAGATATGGGGCTACCAAAGAGATACAGGGAGAGACTACCCGGAAGGTAATGAGTAAATTTCCCAAACCTTCACCCGCCGTTCGGCGAGCAGAGACTCGGAAGGCCGCCCAAGACACGTCTGGGGACGAAAGAGGTCCCATAATCTGTTGGCGGTGCCAAGAACCAGGACATGTGAGAGCTGATTGCCCCCATCTGACTGAGCCCATGGACACCAACTATGGATACTATCAGTCTCACTATGCCGAACACATGTGTGCAGTGGGCAAACCAGAGGGACCCAGTATGAACCATTTGTGTAAAGTGGAGGTGGAGGGTAACCCTGCTGTGGCTCTTCTGGACTCAGGAGTCTTGTGACCCTAATACGAGCCAGCCACGTCCAAATCAGCGAGTATACTGGTCGGAAAATGGGTGTATTGTGTATACATGGGACTTAAAACATTATCCTACCGCCCTGGTAATGATAAACACGCCAGTGGGGAGGAGGTGCCACGAGGTGGGGGTGGTGGTTAATTTGCGTTATGACGTAATAATGGGGAGAGATTTTCCGTTATTTTCTGTGCTTTGGCCTGTAATTACCCCTCCCACAGAACAGTCATCGGCACCAGTGGCAACCAGGTTGCATTCTCCAGAAATCGGGCATGAACCTGGTGGCCCAGAGGAAGATGTGCTGGCGGTAGGAGTACCGTTGCCTTCGGTGGAGGAGGAAAACCCCTCTCCTATAGAAGTGTTAGCTGGGAGATGGAAGATTTGCCACCGGGACCAGAATTGTCAGACTTAAATGTGGCAGGTGACAATTTTGGTACGGCGCAACTCCGGGACCCTACGTTGACTCGAGCCCGGGAAAATGTACTGGTTGTCAATGGGGAACCCCAACACCCCGGGGCAGCTACAGTATTTCCCCGATTCGAGCTGAACCAAGATTTGATGTATCGGGTTGAAAAAATACATGGGGAAATTGTCGAGCAATTGCTGGTACCACAGTCATATCGGAGGTTGGTAATGGACTTAGCGCATGCGCATGTACTAGGGGGACATTTGGGCCAAAAGAAAACCCTAGACAGAATTCTACAACGGTTTTACTGGCTAGGGGTCTATGAAGAAGTTAAACGGTATTGTAACTCTTGTCCCGTGTGCCAGGTAACCAGTCCGCAGCCTCATTTTCGGAGTCCCTTGGTGCCTTTACCAATTATAGAGGTCCCGTTTGAGAGAATAGCCATGGATCTGGTGGGGCCGGTTAATAAATCAGCAAGGGGTCATCAACACATCCTCGTAGTTCTAGATTACGCTACCAGGTATCCTGAGGCTATTCCCCTGCGACACACCTCGGCCAAACTAATCGCAAAAGAACTCATGGGTATGTTCTCTCGGGTGGGAATCCCTCAAGAAATCTTAACAGATCAAGGGACCCCCTTTATGTCAAAAATCATGAAGGAACTCTGCCACTTGTTAAGTGTTAAACAGTTGCGCACATCGGTCTATCATCCCCAAACAGACGGTTTGGTAGAAAGGTTCAATAAAACCCTGAAGAATATGTTAAAAAAAAGCAGTCTCTAAAGATGGTAAGGACTGGGATCTCTTGTTGCCATACCTGATGTTTGCAGTGCGGGAGGTGCCCCAGGCATCTACGGGGTTCTCGCCCTTCGAACTATTATATGGCAGACATCCCCGTGGCTTAATCGATATAGCTAAAGAGGCCTGGGAAAACCAACCAACTCCCCACAAAAGTGTGATAGAACATGTGGCCAAAATGCAAGAGAGAATGGAGACAGTCCTACCATTAGTCTGAGAACATATGGAAGCAGCACAAAGGTCACAGAGGCAGGTCTATAACCGGGAGGCACGGGTAAGGTCCTTTAACCCTGGGGATCGGGTGTTGGTACTTGTGCCTACAGTGGATAGTAAGCTCCTTGCAAGGTGGCAGGGACCCTATGAGATTATAGAGAAGGTGGGTCCTGTAAACTATAAAGTACACCAACCAGGGCGAAGAAAGCCAGAACAGGTATACCATGTGAATCTGCTCAAACTATGGAAAGACAGAGACCCTCTTGGTGAGGATTGTCCACGGCCTGCATTTCCAGTAGAGAGGGCTACCTTGCCTCAGGAGAAGGCAAGAGAAGTCCTCTCTGCCGTCAAAATAGCAGACACTTTGTCTCCTAGACAAGTTCAGGAGGTCCGAGAGTTTGTTAGCCGAAATACCGATGTTTTTTCCGAGCTCCCTGGCCGTACCTCCCTAATCCAACATGACATTGTCACGGAGCCGCAGGCCAAAGTCCGATTAAAGCCATATAGGGTGCCTGAGGCCCGGCGACAAGCCATCTCGGAAGAGGTAAAGAAGATGCTGCAGTTAGGGGTTATTGAAGAGTCCCAGAGTGAGTGGGCCAGCCCAATAGTCCTAATACCAAAACCAGATGGGACACTAAGGTTCTGTAATGACTTTAGAAAACGGAATGACATTTCTAAATTTGACGCCTACCCCATGCCCCGGGTCGATGAGTTAATAGAGCGGTTTGGGCAGGCCCGGTATTTTTCAGTCATTGACCTCACAAAAGGGTATTGGCAGGTGCCCCTAACCAAAGCAGCGAGAGAGAAAACGGCTTTTGTAACACCCGAGGGACTGTTCCAGTATATAGTCCTACCCTTCGGGTTGCATGGCGCTCCAGCGACTTTCCAGAGGTTAATAGACGTTGTTCTTCGTCCCCATCGCCGATATGCCGCGGCCTATCTGGACGATATTGTGGTATACAGTACAGACTGGGAAAGTCACTTGGCCAAGGTACAGGCGGTGATTGATTCTCTGCGACAAGCAGGGCTAACTGCCAACCCAAAGAAGTGTTCCATAGGGTTGGAGGAAGCTCGGTACCTGGGGTATGTGATTGGGAGAGGAGTTATCAAACCCCAAATAAACAAAGTGGAGGCAATCCAAAACTGGCCCCCTCCCCTCACCACAAAACAAGTGAAAGGGTTTTGGGGTTAGTGGGATACTACCGGCGGTTTATTCCCAATTTTGCAACCCTGTCAGCGCCGTTAACTGACTGCCTAAAAGGCAGGAAGTCAGTAATGGTGCGATGGAATGATCAGCTTGAAGAAGCGTTTGTAAAACTAAAAGGGGCACTGTGCGGGTCACCAGTTTTGATCACACCCGACTTCAAAAGAGAATTCATTGTCCAGACTGATGCGTCAGAGGTAGGTCTGGGTGCCGTGTGTTAGGGTTCGAGTTCCCGCTCCTGCACAGGGGGAGTCTCGAACCAGTGCCGCTGCGGTCTCCCATTCGTCTCCGGCCGCAGTGGATTCTCCTCAGCAGAGACGTCGTTCCAGGCGTCTTGCCCACTCCACTACTGGGCAGTGACTTGCTGCTGCTTTTCCTGGCTCTGCTATTATAGCCAGTTCTGGAGCAGACGTCTTTGGGACAAAGTCCTGCATTTTCCCTTCTGAGCGTGCCCAGAGTGAGATCTCTCATTGGAGATCAGGGGTCACATGCTCAGGTACTGCAGCAGCTTCTATTGGCCCGCCAGGAAGGCCCTGTTACTGCTAGTCTTCTGAACAGGTTCTCATTGGTCCTTGTTCCTGGAAGGTCCTGTGGCGGTTGCTATAAAAGGGTAGCATGGCTTGGCCGCCATGCGCTAGTATCAACCATTTTATGCTATGCGCCAGTGTGGTCATGCGTGTGTGTGGTTAGGGACCCGGCTGAAATAAGCCACTAGAATACCGACTTAATCGGTGAGGAGTTTGGTATGCTAGCTGGTCAGGGTCGGTGTCCTAGATGCCCTAGATTACCGGCATAACCGGTGAGGAGTTTGATTGCCGTATTCAGGGTCTGGCGTTCAGACGCCATAGATTGCGGGTGACTCCCGCGAGGACATTAGCACACGATCACACATTATGTACGCTTAGCACTTAACTGTGTACCTGAGAGCCTGACAGGACACAGTTCTTTTCTTTAGCGGCCCTGTGACGTAACAGGGTTCGCTTTCAACGCTAGACAGCGCCCTAGCGTGTTTTCTTTGCGACTCAGTTGTTTCAGTGAGTACGCACACATCGCCATATAGCGCTGCGGCTCTCTTCTAGCGTCTCTGTGGATTAACAGAGTTCGCACTTATTGCCACAGCGCATTACGGCGTTTATTTGGGCAACTCTGCGGGATAACAGAGTTTGCTTCTCGCGCCATTTCTACTAGCAGCAGGCTTCGCTTGCACGGTGGACCCCGGGCTGCGAACGCACCTCTCTACTATATATATTTGGTGCGTTCCGCAGACCCTAACACCGTGTTGTCTCAGGAGGTTAACGGGGAGGAGCATCCCATTAGTTTCTTGAGTCGAAAGCTTACTCCAGCTGAAACCAGATACAGCATTGTAGAGAGAGAGTGCCTGGCGATCAAGTGGGCACTGGAGTCATTGCGCTACTATCTGTTGGGGAGAACATTTCGGTTGGTAACTGATCATTCCCCTCTGACTTGGATGAGTCAAGCCAAAGAGAGAAATGCACGAGTCACCAGGTGGTTTCTGTCTCTACAAAATTTCAAATTTTCAGTAGAACATCGGGCAGGCAAATTACAGGGGAACGCAGATGCACTGTCCAGAGTTCACTGTATGTCATGTGTCCACCCTCCTAAGGTTGAACAAAGGGGGGAAGTATGTGGTACACCAAAGGGGATCTTGCTTGATGGGAGATATATTTCTTCTGGCAGACTGAAGTTTGCTCGGGATTTTCCATGATCACAGGACCTGTGATGAGGTCATAGTCACGTGATCAGGTCAGCTGATGTCTACCTCACCTGAGGGTGTGGACTAGGCCTATTTAACAGGAAGCTGTGGGAGTATGAGGTGTGGAAGGAAGGAGTTTGGCTGAAGTCAGCCTGGAAGATTGTTTTCGTGACAGTGTGTCAGTGCACACCAGGAAGCGAGTACCAGACCACCCGGGAATGGCACCTGGCGGTCTCTGCTGACATTCCACCGCTTAGTTAAGCCTGTCCCAAGCAAGGGTGAGTCTGGGATCAGTGGTTCTCCAAACTGGAGTGATTTATGTTCTGTTTTTGATTTTGTTATCTGGACTTTTGTTGAACTTATCATTAAAAACCACTGAACTTTGAACTGAACGCCTGTGTGTTTACCTCATTACTGCGGCCCGGCCCCTGCCTACCAGAGCGGATCCCTACAATACGTAGATTTAAAATTACCCCAACACTGTATACAGCTGTACGCTACTGATAGAGTACACTTTTTCTGCTTTTCATATTCTGGTGTTATCCATCCTGGTCCTATTACCGTGTGTGTTACTCCTGAAATATATACGGAGATTTAAAATTACCCCAACACTGTATACAGCTGTGCGCTACTGATAGAGTACACTTTTTCTGATTTTCATATTCTGGTGTTATCCAGACTGTTCCTGTGACCGTATGTGTTACTCCTGAAATAGACAAGTAGATTTAAAATTCCCCCTACAATGTATACAGCTGTACGCTTCTGATAGAGTACACTTTTTCTGCCTTTCATATTCTGGTGTTATCCAGACTGTTCCTTTGACCGTGTGTGTTATTCCTGAAATATATACTGAGATTTAAAATTCCCCAACACTGTATACAGCTGTACGCTACTGATAGAGTACACTTTTTCTGCCTTTCATATTCTGGTGTTATCCATACTGGGCCGGTGACCGTGTATGTTACTCCTGAAATATATACGGAGATATAAAATTCCTCCAACACTGTATACACCTGTACGCTACTGATAGAGTACACTTTTTCTGCCTTTCATATTCTGGTGTTATCCATACTGGGCCGGTGACCGTGTATGTTACTCCTGAAATATATACGGAGATATAAAATTCCTCCAACACTGTATACAGCTGTACGCTACTGATAGAGTACACTTTTTGGATTTTCATATTCTGGTGTTATCCAGACTGGTCCTGTGACAGTGTGTATTACTCCTGAAATATATTCGGAGATTTAACATTTCCCCAACATTGTATACACCTGTACGCTACTGATAGAGTACACTTTTTCTGCCTTTCATATTCTGGAGTTATCGATACTGGGCCTGTGACCGTGTGTGTTACTCCTGAAATATATACAAAGATTTTAAATTCCCCCAACACTGTATACAGCTGTACGCTATTCATAGAGAACACTTTTTCTGCCTTTCATATTCTGGTGTTATCCATACTGGGCCTGTGACCGTGTTACTCCTGAAATATATACGGAGATTTAAAATTCCCCCAACACTGTATACCGCTGTACGCTACTGATAGAGTACACTTTTTCTGCCTTTCATATTCTGTTGTCATCCAGACTGGGCCTGCGACTGTGTGTGTTAGTCCTGATATATATACGGAGATTATTAATTCCCTCAACGTTGTAAACAGCTGAACTCTACTGATGGAGTAGACTTTATCTTCCTTTCATATTCTGGTGTTATCCATAGTGGGCCTGTGACCGTGTGTGTTACTCCTGAAATAAATACGAAGATTTAAAATTCCCCCAACACTGTATACAGCTGTACACTACTGAGAGAGTACACTTTTTCTGATTTTCATATTTTAGTGTTATCCAGACTGGTCCTGTGACCGTGAGTGTTTCTCCTGAAATATATACGGAGATTTAAGATTACCCCAACACTGTATACAGCTGTGCGCTACCGATAGAGTACACTTTTTCTGATTTTCACATTCTGGTGTTATCCAGACTGTTCCTGTGACAGTGTGTGTTACTCCTGAAATAGACAAGTAGATTTAACATTACCCCTTACAATGTATACAGCTGTACGCTACTGATAGAGTGCACTTTTTCTGCCTTTCATATTCTGGTGTTATCCAGACTATTCCTGTGACCGTGTGTGTTATTCCTAAAATATATACTGAGATTTAAAATTCCCTCAACACTGTATACAGCTGTACGCTACTGATAGAGTACACTTTTTCTGCCTTTCATATTCTGGTGTTATCCATACTGGGCCGGTGACCGTGTATGTTACTCCTGAAATATATACGGAGATATAAAATTCCTCCAACACTGTATACAGCTGTACGCTACTGATAGAGTACACTGTTATGAATGTTTTAGAAATGAATTTTGAGCAGAAGCTCCCTCTGGTGGTTACAAACAGTACTGAACCATTCAATGAGGATTGGCAATCAGGAATCACTGACTGGCTGGATATAAGGGAGGTTCCCCCCATCATGGTTGCCGGTGATCAATTGTTCTTGACTCAACGTTGTTTCCTGGTTCACGTGGAAGCTTGCTGAGTCTTGCCTCTTCTCCTGCTCTCAGAGAAGATATTTTCTGTTTTTTGTTTTTGTGCTTGCCTTTCTGTGAGGTTGGCCAGGTTCCTCTCCCAGGGGGGCTTGGTCTCCTCTCGGTTCCTCTGGAGCCACTGTTGTTTGTTCATTTGCCTTTTCCAGTTTCTTCTGTGGCTGCGGCTTAGTTTTGTTACACCAGAGAACTAATTTAGGTGGTAGAGGTCGTGTGATCTCAGGTGTTTTTGCAATTAGTAGCGTTGGCTTTTTTTAGGGTTTTTTTTGGATTGCAGTAAGAATCCTTCCTATCCTTTTCCTTTTATAATATTACAGGCTATAGTCACTAGTTTCGTAGATACTGCGTTGATCCAGGGAGCTAGTCTGATCTCCGTATGTGGAGTCGGGAAGGAATTTTTTTCCCCAATGTGAAGCTTACTGTTTGCCACTTGGGTTTTTTTTGCCTTCCTCTGGATCAACATGTTAGGGCAGTTTAGGATAGGATATGGGTTGAACTAGATGGACTTAAAGTCTTCCTTCAACCTTAATAACTATGTTACTATGTTACTATGTTTTCTGTCTAGGCAGATTGGGCCCCAGCGTTTGCTCATACTATTTTCTGTCTGTGTCTGTATTTCCTCTTGTCTAACCGCCATTACATGTTTGGGGGCTTCCTACTCTTTTGGGGTCTACTCCGGGGCAGTTAGTTTTCCTCTTTCCATCTTCAGGGATAGCTATCTGTTAGGATTTGAACCCGTGAACCATGGCTTGCTAGTCTATTTCTTTGCTGTGGAGCTATTTGGGGGCTTCCTATGTTCTTTGGGGATCTGCTCCAGGGCAGATAGCTTTCCTCTTTCTATCTTTAGGTGTAGTTAGCTTCTCAGGCTGTGACGAGACGTCTAGGACCAACGTAGGAACGCTCCATGGCTGCCTTTAGTTGTGGTGGTTAGTCAGGGTACTGCAATCCAGTAGATTCCAACCTCTCTGGTGTATTGCCATTTTTGCCTGCTCTCCTCAGCTACCAAAACATAACAGTACACTTTTCGGATTTTCATATTCTGGTGTTATCCAGACTGTTCTTGTGACCGTGTGTGTTATTCCTGAAATATATACAAAGATTTAAAATTCCCCCAACACTGTATACAGCTGTATGCTACTGATAGATTACACTTTTTCTGCCTTTCATATTCTGGTGTTATCCATACTGGGCCTGTGACAATGTGTGTTACTCCTGAAATATATATGGAGATTTTAAATTCCCCCAACACTGTATACAGCTGTACGCTACTGATAGAGTACACTTTTTCTGCCTTTCATATTCTGGTGTTATCCATACTGGGCTGGTGACCGTGTATATTACTCCTGAAATATATACGGAGATTTAAAATTCACCCAACGCTGTATACAGCTGTACGCTACTGATAGAGTACACTTTTCGGATTTTCATATTCTGGTGTTATCCAGACTGTTCTTGTGACCGTGTGTGTTATTCCTGAAAAAAATTCCCCCAACACTGTATACAGCTGTACGCTACTGATAGAGTACACTTTTTCTGCCTTTCATATTCTGGTGTTATCCATACTGGGCCGGTGACCGTGTATGTTACTCCTGAAATATATACGGAGATATAAAATTCCTCCAACACTGTATACAGCTGTACGCTACTGATAGAGTACACTTTTCGGATTTTCATATTCTTGTGTTATCCAGACTGTTCTTGTGACCGTGTGTGTTATTCTTGAAATATATACTGAGATTTAAAATTCCCCAACACTGTATACAGCTGTACGCTACTGATAGAGTACACTTTTTCTGCCTTTCATATTCTGGTGTTATCCATACTGGTCCTGTGACCGTGTGTGTTGCTCCTCAAATATATACGGAGCTTTAAAATTCACCCAACGCTGTATACAGCTGTACGCTACTGATAGAGTACACTTTACGGATTTTCATATTCTGGTGTTATCCAGACTGTTCTTGTGACCGTGTGTGTTATTCCTGAAAAAAAATTCCCCCAACACTGTATACAGCTGTGCGCTACTGATAGAGTACACTTTTTCTGCCTTTCATATTCTGGTGTTATCCATACTGGGCCTGTGACCGTGTGTGTTGCTCCTGAAATATATACGGAGATTTAAAATTCACCCAACGCTGTATACAGCTGTACGCTACTGATAGAGTACGCTTTTTCTACCTTTCATATTCTGTTGTTATCCATACTGGGCCTGTGACCGTGTGTGTTACTCCTGAATTATATACGGAGATTGAAATTTTTCACCTTGACCGTATACAGCTGTACGCTTCTGATACAGTACCATATATCTGTTGTTATTTTGGGTCCATTTCCACAAACATGAGGAAGACTGGTGGAAAAGGCGTGGACGTGGTCATGGAGGGCCACCTTGCACTGATCGTGGTGATGGTGGTGCATCGTCTGTCTCCAGAAGGCCTGGAAGTCTCCCTTTTCTGGGATTACGTAAACCGCTTTAAAGCCGGAACATCAGGAACAGGTTTTGGCTTACATTGCCGAAACAGCCTCCAGCTCTATCTCCTCCTCTTCTGAAGTTTCAAAAGCTCCAAGCACTGAGTTGTCAGTGCAGGCTTCTGGTCAGGAACAACCCCTTTCCTTGTGTCCTTCACCCCCACCAAAAGTGAAGGATGCGGCAGGTAACACTTCAGATTACTCCATGGAGCTCTTTTCACATACCATGCCTGGGTTATCAAGTCAAATCCTGAATTTCCCAGTCCAAGATGAATCTGACATGGAGTGCACTGATGCACACCCACTGCTAGATGATTGTGCTGGTACTTTCAACCAGAGCACTACATTGCCCTCGCAGTCTACTGAGCCTGAATGTGACCCTGATGAAACTCAGGTGCCCCTTCCTGCATACTAAACCACCTTACACGGTGACACAGAGGAAGGTGCACATGAAACTAAAGAGGAGGTGATGGATGACCCAGTTGTTGATCTGGATTTGCATCCAGTGGGGGAAGAGGGTGCCGCTGGCAAGAGGTCAGAAGAGGAGAAGGATCCGCAGCAGGTATCGACATCGCAGCTGGGGTTATCTGGCAGGCCCGTAGCAGTCCAAAAAGGTGTTAAAAAAAAAAAGAGTTGCAGGACAGCTTGGCCAGACGGTCAAATTAGCACAGTGTGCAAGCCCTGAAAATTTATACCATAGTAGGAAGAGTCCAGTGTGGCACTTTTTTTACCAAAATCCTATTGTTAAGGCAAAGCTTATCTGTAAAAAGTGCCGAAGGACATTTAGCCGAGGGAAAAATCTCAGAAATTTGAATACCAGCTGCATGCTTAGACATTTACTGAACATGCACTTGCAAGCGTGGACGGACTACAAAACCTCAGGTAGCACATGAACACCGGCTCTGACAGAAGTTAGCCAGCAACGCTCCATCGCTTCCCCCACTGTAAGCCCACCGATTGGCACACCACCAGCAAGAAATGTTGAGGTGTTATCGCAAGGCCAAAGCAGTCAGGGAATCACAATGTTTTTGCAACAAAAGACTGCATCTAGGCCATCACCACAAACACCACCACCATCACCATCACCAACCCCTCTCAGTCCGTCATGTCCACCCATAGTTCCACCACATGCAGCTCTCAAGTCCAGCTCACCCTACCAGGCAATCTGAGTAGGACAAGAAAGTACTCATCCTCTTATCCGCGTACACTGCCAGCGTTCATAGACCTCATGGCCTACGCTGTCCCTGGCTATGACCTACCCAGTCACCACTTCTTTTCTAGAAATGCCATCCCTGCCCTCCACCTGCATGTGAAAGACCGCATTGTCCAAGCACTCAAACAATCAGTGAGTGAAAAGGTGCACCTCACAACAGATGCATGGGCCAGTAGGCATGGCCAGGGTTGTTAAGTGTCCATCACTGTGCACTGGGTTAATGTGATGGATGCAGGGTCCACAGGGGACAGCGGCGGTGGGACAGTGCTGCCTAGCCCACGGTATAGGCAACAGTTGGCTGTAGGCATTCGACCCTCCTCCTCCTCCAGAAGCAAAAGCTCGTCAACAGAGCACAGTCGCACGAGCACTCCATCCGCAACTGCCAGTGTTGCACACGAGGTGTCCCACTATCGAACAGCTAGTGGTAAGCGTCAGCAGGCTGTTTTAAAAATGCTGTCTTTGGGAGACAACAGACACACCGCGGAGGTACTGGCCAACTATTTGCAGTGAGAAACTGAGTCATGGCTGGGCAGTATACATCTTGAGCCAGGCAAGGTAGTCAGTGATAACGGCCGTAGATTTGTGGCGGCCATAGCCCTGGCAAAACTCAGACACATACCTTGCCTGTCTCACACCTTGAACCTGGTGGTGCAGTGCTTCTTAAATAATTATCCTGAGTTAACAGCCCTGCTCCATAAAGTGCGAGGACTGTGCTCGCACATCCGTCGCTCGCCCATAGACTCCAGTCGTATGCAGAGGCTGCAGCGATCGCTCCACCTCCCCAAGCACTGCCTAATCATAGACGTTGCAACAAAGTGGATGTCATGTATAGTGTACAGTTCCTATAGCGTCTTGTGCTTGGGTGCGAGGAAACACAGGAGACATAGGCTGAAATGAAATGACTTGTATTACTTCATACAAGCATGCTGAAAAGTTCACACAGTTTGCAGGAACAGCGACAGGAGACACAGCAGGCCAGAGTAACTTCAAGCACTACAATAAATCTCCAAAGCAGGTTCAGGATCCCTTCTCTGTACCGTAATTCCTCTGCAAACATGGATTCACCAAACAGCAGGTTTCCAGAGTCCAAAAGTGTTCCAAGGTTCCTCAGTAGGGAATAGCTGGAGTACAAGTCCAAGGCTTCCAGGAGTCAGGTCACAGACTGACTGAGGCTTCATTCAGGAGCACTGATTGTTCAGCTGAGGCTGCTTAAGAAGCAAGAGGGAAGAATCAGGGCGGGAACATGAAAACTGGAAACTCCATATTAACTGAGGGCAAGAGCTGCAGAAAGACAGAAAGCAAAATGGCCGACGGAAAACTGAGTTTCAAGGAACATGTCAACAGAGACAAAGAACCTTACATTACTCCCCCTTAGGGACAACCTCCGGATGACCTCAGACCAGGCTTGTCAGGGTACCTCTGATGAAACTGGCGGAGCAGGCGAGGAGCATTTACATTATTGACTGGTTCCCATGAGTTGTCCTCCACTGGGTAGCCCTGCCATTTAATCAAATATTGCAACTGATTTCTGTACAACCTGGAATCTAGAATCCTTTCCACCATAAATTCTTCCTGACCATCGACCAGCACTGGGTCAGGGCAAGGAGAAGAACGTCCAGGAAACGTATTGGGTGTTGCAGCCTTTAGTAGGGATACATGAAAGACAGGGTGGATTCTCATAGTTCTGGGTAGTTGAAGACGACAAGCAACAGCACTTATAATCTTATTGATCTTATAAGGTCCAATGTACTTATGTCCCAATTTAGACGATGGAATCTTTAATTTAAGATTTATGGTTGACAGCCAGACCAAATCTCCTACCTTGAAAGCTGGTGCAGGTTTACGAAATTTATCTGCTGCTTTCTTGTACCTTTCCTGA
Organism: Oophaga sylvatica; assembly: GCA_033576555.1. Classification (NCBI taxonomy): domain Eukaryota; kingdom Metazoa; phylum Chordata; class Amphibia; order Anura; family Dendrobatidae; genus Oophaga; species Oophaga sylvatica. Next base: position 23,781 of record JARQOD010001976.1, on the reverse strand, counting down.
GCCAATTCTAGATTTTCCTTTAGAAGATCCATATTCTTTTGTAAAGAAGTGATTCTTTCAGCCACTGCCGGCAAGGGCGTATCTATGGGAAATCGAGGAAGAATGTTAGGATGATAACCTAGATTGGAGTAAAAAGGAGACTGCTTAGTGGAGGCGCTCTGAGAGTTGTTATAAGAGAACTCAGCCAGTGGAAGTAGATCCACCCAATCATCCTGTAGGTGGCAGATAAAACAGCGGAGATACTGCTCCAGGGTCTGATTGGTTCGTTCTGTCTGTCCATTAGTCTGGGGATGAAAAGCAGAAGAAAGGTTTACTTTAATGTCCAATGCTGCACAGAAATTTTGCCAAAACCTTGAAGTGAATTGCACCCCTCGATCCGAAATGACCTCATACGGTACTCCATGTAAGCGAAACACATTCTTAATCATCAAGTCTGATGTCTGTTTTGCAGTGGGTAAGCCGACACAAGGGATAAAATGAGCTGCCTTTGTTAGACGGTCAACCACCACTAGAATGGTGTTCTTCCCTTGAGAGGTTGGTAACTCCACAATGAAGTCCATAGAAATGGATCCCCACGGGCGGGACGGGGTGGGAAGAGGTTGCAACAGACCAGTTGGTGAGGAGCAAGGTGTTTTGCATCTTGCACAGACTTCACATGAAGTGGCATAGTTTAAGACATCTTTCCTGTAAGTGGGCCACCAAAAGAAACGAGAAAGAAATTCTTGTGTCTTTAGAATTCCCCTATGCCCGGCTATCTTGGAATCGTGGATGAGTTGCAATACTCTCAATCTGACTGTTTCAGGTATATACAGACGTTGTCCCTGAATCCACACACCATTCTTAAAGACAAGACTTACGTCCCTTGGGGGTTGAGCCAACAAAGAATCCGCATGGTATGCTTCCTTGATGTCCTTAAGTAGGTCTTGATTATGAATCACTCCCAGGAATCTAGAGTCAGGAAGAATAGTCTTAGGAGGAGTAAGTGGACGTGTCTCTGCTGAATGAATCCTAGAGAGTGCATCAGCCTTTCCATTGCGCGATCCTGATCTATAAGAAATGACAAAATTAAATTGGTTTAGGAAAAGATTCCAGCGAGCCTGGCGAGGAGTCAGGCACTTAGCCGACCTGATAAATTCAAGGTTACGATGGTCTGTCAGGACGACTATTTGCTGTGCAGCTCCCTGAAGAAGGTGTCTCCATTCCTTGAAGGCGGCAATAATGGCCAACAATTCTCTATTGCCCACATCGTAGTTCCTCTCAGCCGAAGACAACTGCTGGGAAAAGAAGGCACAGGGATGCAAGACATTCTTCTCACCTGTTCTCTGAGAGAGTATAGCTCCAACGGCACAGTCTGAAGCATCCACCTCTATTATGAAGGCAAGCTCGGGGTTGGGATGTACTAAGATAGGTGCGGTGGTAAATTTATCCTTTAAACAGGAAAATGCTTCCTGAGCTTGCGGGGTCCAGGAGAACCTAGACTGTTTCCGGGTAAGTTGGGTGATAGGTGACACTACCTCAGAAAAATTCTTAATGAAACGTCTATAGAAGTTGGCAAACCCGATGAAACGCTGCACCTCCTTCACATTTCTAGGAATTGGCCAATCCTTGATGGCTTGGGTCTTGCTTCCATCCATACTAATCCCTTGCGTAGATAGTACATACCCCAGAAATTGAATTTCGGTCCTATGGAATTCACATTTTTCAAGTTTGATGTAGAGATGGTTTTGTCTTAGGCGTTCTAAGACCATTCTCACATGTCCATGATGTTCCTCTGTGGAGTTAGAAAAAATTAGAATATCATCCAGATAAATCACCACAAATGTATCTAGGAGATCCCTGAAGATATCATTCACGAAGTGTTGGAAAGTGGCTGGGGCGGTACTCAGACCAAAAGGCATAACTAGATATTCAAAGTGTCCATAGCGTGACCTGAAAGCAGTCTTCCATTCATCCCCAGGTCTAATACGGACCAAGTTATAGGCCCCACGGAGATCCAGTTTAGAGAAAATTTTGGCATGCCGCACTCTCTCCAACAACTCAGGGATTAAAGGCAATGGATAACGGTTTCTAATAGTAACCTTATTGAGTTCCCTATAGTCTATGCAGGGTCTCAGAGATCCATCTTTCTTCTTCACAAAGAAGATGGGTGCACCTGCGGGAGATGAAGAGGGGCGTATGAAGCCCTTGGCTAAATTTTCGTCTATATAATCCTTCAAAGCTTTTAGCTCGGGCCCCGCTAGGGGGTAGATCTTACCAAAAGGTATCTCGGCTCCAGGCAATAATTCAATTGGACAATCATATGGACGGTGAGGAGGAAGCTGATCAGCGTTCTTCTTGTCACATAAATCCACATAGTCCTGGTATACAGCTGGTAGTTCAGGGACTGACATGGTTCCTTTAGGAACAGAGCAAGCTGAAACTCCTTGACTCATCTGTTTCTCCGGAAAGTGTAATTCCTTGGTCTCCCAGTTAATCGTAGGATTCTGCGCCTGCAGCCATGGTAGCCCTAGAATAATGGGAAAGTGGGGAGAAGAGATAAGCAAAAAAGACATTTTCTCCTGATGATCTTTACCCATAAGGACCCTCAAAGGCTCTGTTTCTTGATCCACTGGTCCAGAAGTCAGTAGAGAGCCATCCACAGTCTCCATCTGTACTGGAGTAGCCTTCTTCACTGAACGTATCCCCTGTTTCAGAGCAAAGGAGATATCCATAAAATTTCCACTTGTTCCTGAGTCGATCATAGCAGAGCTAGACACCCAGACTGAGTCAACCCAGAGTTTGATGGAAAGGAAGCAATGAGAATTGTTTCTTTTACAACTCAGCTGGGACACCGCTGAGGAAACTTGAAAAATTGCAGCGTTTATACCGTCATCGTCCCCAGAAGTAACAGAGTTTAAGTCTGAGAAATCAAGATCTCTTGCAGCAGATCTCTCTGGAGCCTGAGGCTCGGACATGACAGAGCTCCTCTCGCAACACTCACAGTGAATGACTGCTGCAGTAGTCTTACGAGAACGGCTGGGGCAGTTTATAATGAAGTGCCCTGACTTACCACAGTAGAAACATAGATTTTCCTTTATACGATGTTCTTTGCGTGCATCACTAACCCGTCTTTGTAAAGAGTCCACCTGCATGGGTTCAGGTTCTGGTTCCCTTGTGATCCTACTCAAAGGTTCCTTAGCTGAGGAGGGAGGTAGTAAAAGGTTAGTGCGATTATTTTCGAACCATCTCTCTTGTCTGCGTTCAGTCAGACGAGCATCAATACGGATACAATAGTTAATAAAGTCACCTAACGCAGTGGGAGGGTCGGCACGAGCAAGTTCATCCTTAATCAGTGGAGACAACCCTTTCCGAAAAATAGATTTTTTAGCGGAAGTGTCCCAAGTGGTATCAAGAGCCCATCTCCTGAAATCCAGGGCATATTCGGCTACTGAACGCTTACCTTGGCGCAAAGTTAACATGGCTGCTTCAGCTGTTGCACCTCGATTGGGGTCATCAAACACCTGCCCCATGGCTGAAATAAAAGCATCAAGGTGATTCAAACAATCATCCTCAGTCTCAATCAGAGGGTTTGCCCACATCAAAGCCTTATTGGTAAGCAACATGATTATAGTAAGCACTTTGGATCGTTCAGTGGAAAATTGTGAAGCATGTGCAGAGAAAAATAAATTGCATTGATTAATAAATCCCCTGAATTTCTCACGTTCACCGCCAAAACGAAAAGGAGGTAATTTGGGGATCCCAGAACTCGGGGTTATGGCAGGAGCCTGGGCTCGTTCCTCTAGAGCCTCAATCCTGGCTCGCAATTCCTGGGTAGTCTGTCCAAACACTTGCAAATTATGATTAGTGAGGTCCTGTAGGCTTGCAAAACGGGTTTTTAAAGTCTGTACATCTGAAAGGATTGTATCAGTCACTCCGCAAAGTTCCTTTATGCGGGCCTCCATCTTCCAGATCTTTTAAGGCAGAAGTGCTGGAAGATGAAAGGAAAAAAAAAAAAAAACAATAGTGTTTACCTGTGGTAACACTCCAGAGTAAAATTTTAAGGGAATGCGCTCACCTGGAATGGTTGTGAGAAGTCACAACCACTGTCATCACATAAGGTATTAAACGGACATCTGATATCCACAGTCACAGCAGACACGGCTTTCACAGACCCAGCAGACACTAAACATTGGCTCCTGAATCTTGTCATGTATAGTGTACAGTTCCTATAGCGTCTTGTGCTTGGGTGCGAGGAAACACAGGAGACATAGGTTGAAATGAAATGACTTGTATTACTTCATACAAGCATGCTGAAAAGTTCACACAGTTTGCAGGAACAGCGACAGGAGACACAGCAGGCCAGAATAACTTCAAGCACTACAATAAATCTCCAAAGCAGGTTCAGGATCTCTTCTCTGTACCGTAATTCCTCTGCAAACATGTATTCACCAAACAGCAGGTTTCCAGAGTCCAAAAGTGTTCCAAGGTTCCTCAGTAGGGAATAGCTGGAGTACAAGTCCAAGGCTTCCAGGAGTCAGGTCACAGACTGACTGAGGCTTGATTCAGGAGCACTGATTGTTCAGCTGAGGCTGCTTAAGAAGCAAGAGGGAAGAATCAGGGCGGGAACATGAAAACTGGAAACTCCATATTAACTGAGGGCAAGAGCTGCAGAAAGACAGAAAGCAAAATGGCCGACGGAAAACTGAGTTTCAAGGAACATGTCAACAGAGACAAAGAACCTTACAGTGGAACTCCACCATGCACATGGTTGAGAGGCTGTGCGAACAAAGGCAGGTTGTGTTAGAATTCTCCTGTTAGGTTTTTTCTATCTTGCTGGTCACATGACCTTTTTTGCCTACTTAATCCTGCTCCGCCCTTCTGGCTTTGCTGGACTTCATTGTAATTTCTACTCTTAAGCTAGCCAGGTGCTTTGTTACCTTACTCAAATAGTTTTGCTTGGTCTTCAGACCTCAATGTTCTATGTTGTTTTGTTTTTCTTTTTACTGCTACAACTTCTGTTAGGAGGTGTCCACCTTTTCTCCCAGTCCCTAGTGCTTGTAGGGATCCCTTCCTCGCATCTATAGGTCTTCGTTCAGACTAGCTGAGGACTTTAGCAGGTCTGATCGCAGGATCAGGTTCCCCGTTACATCGTAGGGATTGAGCTTAGTTCTATTGTAGGGACAGATATCCCTTTCTTTCCTTAGTGCTTGTAGCAGAACATAACAGTAAGTCCAGCCAAAAAATATCTCTAAGGAAAGATTACCAGTTTCCATTATGGTGTCGGTTCAGGAATTGGCTCAACGCCTGCAGGGACTCTCTCAGGAGGTGACCGAACTCCAGCAACACGTGAGTAGCTGTTCTGGAGCACATTTCGTGGAGCCAAAGGTATGTTTGCCTGATTTATTTTTTGGTGAACAAGATTTTTTTTCTTTTAAAAATGCTTGCTTGTTGTATTTTCGTTCGAGACCCAGATCCTCTAGTGATGAATCGCAGCGCATAGGGTTCATAATGTCACTTTTGCGCAAAGAGCCTCAGGAATGGGCCTTTATTTTCTCTGCAACCTACTGATCCATGCTTTAGATCAGTGGATAGTTTTTTTTCTGCTTTGGGGTTGCTGTATGATGACCCTGATCGTGTCTCATCAGCTGAGACAGAATTGAGACTTTTGAGGCAGGGATCTGGTAATGTGGAAAAATATTGTACTCACTTCCGTCGGTGGTCTACTCAGGTGGAGTGGAACGATTCAGCTTTGAAAAGTTTGTTTCTTGCAGGGCTAGGTGAAAGGGTTAAAGATTTGCTGATTGCTTATCCCATACCTGGTAACTTGCAGGAGGCTATGCAATTAGCTATACGGGTGGATAGGAGACTGCGTGCAAGGGTTAATGAGAGTAAATCTGCCATGTCAGCCCCTAGTCTTGAGAGGGTTTGTACTGACATTGGAGAGCCGATGGAGATTGGAGCGATGGCACTCCGCTCTCAGGAAAAAGACCGCAGGTTTTCGGAAGGTTTGTGCTTTTCTGACCATTTCATTAAGAACTGTGTGCTGCGTATGAATAAGGAAAAAAAAAGGAGGTCAGTGTCGCCCGTATAGTCTGTTTAAACACTAAGGGTGTATTTCTTTCTGCCACTACTGCTGCTCAGGAAGAATTAATGGAATTTCGGGTATTTGTCGATTGTGGTTCAACTCTGAATGTGATTGATGGGGGATTCTTGGAAAAACTTATATTAAAACCCAAACCTTTGTCATCCCCTATTGCCGTGGTTTCTGTTGATGGCTCTCCTTTGAAGAATGTTACTCACAAGGTCTGTGAATTTCCCCTCACAATTAGAGTTGAGCGATACTTTCCGATATCCTAAAGTATCGGAATCGGAATGGTATCGCCGATATCACTAAAATATCGGCGATACCCGATACCGATACCGGAAGTCCCATGTAAGTCTATGGGAACAAAATATCGAAATTAAAAAAAACCCATTCTTGCCTTGTTGGTTAATTGTACATGAAGGAAAACAAGAAAGAGTAATGTAGAATGTATTGGGGGAGGTTGAGGAGACATTAAAGGCATAGATGTTTGACCCAATCCAATGGAATAGCATTCATTTTTTTTTTTAGGAAATACGTTCGGATTGACGAACAAATTGACAATGTTGTTAACCTTTTTTCTATTTTGTCAAATATGTCTGTTTCACAACTTCCATGGTCTTCACCTTTTTAATTTTTCACACACTTTCTCCTTCATAATTTTCAGCAGCATCATCTTTCTCATCAAATTATTCTTCATCTTCACCTTCTTAATCTTCTAAAACTTCTTGCTATTCATCTTTTTGTTAACATTACTTATATTGTTCTTATTAAACAGTTATTATTCTTCATATTCTACTTCTTCATCTTCTTCCTATTCATCCTTTTCATCATATTCTTATTTGTGACAGACATTCCTGTACTTGTAATCTGTAAAACTCTGAATTTTCATCCTTCCGTTCTTGCTGTCACGAAAGATTTTAATTACAACAGTATTTGTCCGCGTTCAGTTTAGCCTGCAGCAGCATCAGGCATTTTCCAGGGGCACCACGAGGAGGAACGGACTCACCCCCATACACTGCTTAGTCTTCTTCTGCTTAGAATTTAGAGCATATATTTTGCTCTTCATTTTGGTCTTATACTTAATGTTCTTCTGCTTTTTGATCTTCTGCTTATTGTTCTTCTGTCTCTTGTTCTGTATCTTGTAGTTTGTCTTAACCTTCTTTGTCCTGTTGGTGATGGTACAAAAGCCAATGGAAGTAACGAGGACCAGCTGACTGTGCTGGAACCCGGAGGGTCAGCAGAAGGAAAAGAGCCAATGGCACAACCGAGGACCAGCTGACGTTACTGGGACAGGGTTACTAAGCAGGAGGTACCTGTGCTCCAAAGCACTACCAAGGACCAGCAGACGTTGCTGGAACTCGGATACCGACATGGAGGCACCTAGGCCAAAGGCACTGCGGAGAACCAGCTGACGGTACTGGAACCCGGATGGGTAGCAGAAGGTACAAGAGCCAATGAAAGTAATGAGGACCAGCTGACTGTGCTGGAACCCGGAGGGTCAGCAGAAGGAAAAGAGCCAATGGCACAACCGAGGACCAGCTGACGTTACTGGGACAGGGTTACTAAGCAGGAGGTACCTGTGCTCCAAAGCACTACCAAGGACCAGCAGACGTTGCTGGAACTCGGATACCGACATGGAGGCACCTAGGCCAAAGGCACTGCAGAGAACCAGCTGACGGTACTGGAACCCGGATGGGTAGCAGAAGGTACCCATGGAAATTAAAGTTGAGGCAGCAGGACTGTTTGCCGTTCACACAGCAGGGGAACAGCTGACATTACTGAACCCCAGTAACACGGGAGCAAGTGTAGACTGTGCTAACAGCACTTCCAAGAAACAACTGGCGGTGTTGTAACCCAGGGATGAGAAGAGAACAGGGTGGAGGCAGCAGGACTATTTGCCGTTCACACAGCAGGGGAACAGCTGACATTACTGAACCCCAGTAACACAGGAGCAAGTGTAGACTGTGCTAACAGCACTTCCGAGAAACAACTGGCGGTGTTGTAACCCAGGGATGAGAAGAGAACAGGGTGGAGGCAGCAGGACTTTTTGCCGTTCACACAGCAGGGGAACAGCTGACATTACTGAACCCCAGTAACACAGGAGCAAGTGTAGACTGTGCTAACAGCACTTCCGAGAAACAACTGGCGGTGTTGTAACCCAGGGATGAGAAGAGAACAGGGTGGAGGCAGCAGGACTTTTTGCCGTTCACACAGCAGGGGAACAGCTGACATTACTGAACCCCAGTAACACAGGAGCAAGTGTAGACTGTGCTAACAGCACTTCCGAGAAACAACTGGCGGTGTTGTAACCCAGGGATGAGAAGAGAACAGGGTGGAGGCAGCAGGACTTTTTGCCGTTCACACAGCAGGGGAACAGCTGACATTACTGAACCCCAGTAACACAGGAGCAAGTGTAGACTGTGCTAACAGCACTTCCGAGAAACAACTGGCGGTGTTGTAACCCAGGGATGAGAAGAGAACAGGGTGGAGGCAGCAGGACTTTTTGCCGTTCACACAGCAGGGGAACAGCTGACATTACTGAACCCCAGTAACACAGGAGCAAGTGTAGACTGTGCTAACAGCACTTCCGAGAAACAACTGGCGGTGTTGTAACCCAGGGATGAGAAGAGAACAGGGTGGAGGCAGCAGGACTTTTTGCCGTTCACACAGCAGGGAACAGCTGACATTACTGAACCCCAGTAACACGGGAGCAAGTGTAGACTGTGCTAACAGCACTTCCGAGAAAACAACTGGCGGTGTTGTAACCCAGGGATGAGAAGAGAACAGGGTGGAGGCAGCAGGACTATTTGCCGTTCACACAGCAGGGGAACAGCTGACATTACTGAACCCCAGTAACACAGGAGCAAGTGTAGACTGTGCTAACAGCACTTCCAAGCAACAACTGGCGGTGTTGGAGCCCAGGGTCAAGGAGGATGTTTAAATACTAGATCAAGTATTTTCCTTGTTACGTGTCAATTAAAAATGTCTATACTCCAAACAAGAGAAATATAACCTTTAGTACCATAAGATGATGATTTTACTTTAAAAAATATATGTAAATTAATAATTGACAAACATAAACGCATACATTAACATGTTGAAAAGCAATGCAAACCACAATAAAAATCGGTTAAATAATCTGCTATACGGTTTTAAATAAAAGCATACAAGTACATATCAGAATCCATTAATGATGGATAAGTAACAGTATGTACACCATTTTCATTTGCTGAATAATATCACTAAAAAGTTTTTAAAAATATCTAAAATTTCCATCATGTAATACTGATAATATGTGGCAATCATTTATATTAACAAAAAAAAACTTTAAAAAGTGCATAGTGAAAACAGCTATTTATGCCTGACTGTGGACTTGCAAGCATGACAACGGATAGATAAGGTATATATAGATGACACTGCATAGCCACAGATGGTGAATGGCGATGTAATACTGTACCTCAATAAAGTGTGCGTTACTACTACATCCTTATTTTTATATAGCTTTCTAAAAGGGTACGTGCATGTATGCTTGCGCCTTTGTTTGGACGCACAGACTGGCTTCCTGCTGTGACGCGTTGGGTATTGGAGCGTCTGTGCGTCTTATGACGCAGACTAACATTCACGGTGCGCATCGTTCATCATCGCAAGCGTACCGACAACACAAAGGCGTTGTCATGACTGCTTTACTCAGTAAACATGCACCTATGATGAAACATACACGCATGTGCCCTATTACATAACAAGCTACAAGAAAAATGCGTGTGAGGTGTGACACAGCTGTTTTGTTAAGGTACAGTATTATATCGACATTGTACAGGTGTCGCTATTCAGTCTGATAAATAGATATCATTCACCTATTCTATCAGTTGTCGTTCTTTCAGCACCACTTACAGGTATATATTTTGCTATTGTGACTATGCACTATTGACTTTACCAAGGTAATGCATGATTTTTGTTAGCGATTATCATGTTTACATGAAGTACCTTTATGATATGGGCTGTTAACTTTCTAATCAAATATGTATTTTTTAAAATGACACAAATATAAGTAATGTTGAAGAGGACTATTCCTACATGCATTGTTTGCACAATATTACAGGTGTACATCACGTCCCTTAATCAACATTGGATATTATATTTACTTGTATGCTTTTATTTCAAAGGCAAGAACACTGAAGTATAACCTTCGCACTGCAGCAGTTGTCAAAGTTCAACCCACATTATGCACTTCCAACATTGCAGTATTTGAGTCATCATGATGTGAGTTGGATTTGTGTAAGCTATGGAGTGACAAGGTTGACCATCAGTATCCTATAGCATAAGTAGGCTTTTGTGTTTGCATTTGTTTTCGACATGTGCATATCTGTAATAATATGTCACAATTATTTTGTTACAGATTTGTGACAAAGACAAATCATTTTATGGTTTGAAAGTTGACGTTTCAAATGTTTACAGCTTAGAAATCATGGTGTAGCCTCATATCTATGTGTAGCACTAGACACTTTGAGATGTAATTTTTTTTTTTCACCATGATTAGGTAGCTAGCAGTAATTTTTGCCGGACACACAGCAGGGGAACAGCAGGCGTTACTGAACCCCACAAACACATCAGCGATTGTTTTCATCTGTGCATCTAACACTTCTGAGCAGCAACTGGCGCTGTTGAAGCCCAGGGTCAAGGAGGGTGTAGGCAGAGGCCTAGTATGAGACGTTTGAAGTTGAAGTTGTAGTTAGCAGCAGTAATTTTTGCCAGACACACAGCAGGGGAACAGCAGGCGTTACTGAACCCCACAAACACATCAGCGATTGTTTTCATCTGTGCATCTAACACTTCTGAGCAGCAACTGGCGATGTTGAAGCCCAGGGTCAAGGAGGGTGTAGGCAGAGGCCTAGTATGAGACGTTTGAAGTTGAAGTTGTAGTTAGCAGCAGTAATTTTTGCCAGACACACAGCAGGGGAACAGCAGGCGTTACTGAACCCCACAAACACATCAGCGATTGTTTTCATCTGTGCATCTAACACTTCTGAGCAGCAACTGGCGATGTTGAAGCCCAGGGTCAAGGAGGGTGTAGGCAGAGGCCTAGTATGAGACGTTTGAAGTTGAAGTTGTAGTTAGCAGCAGTAATTTTTGCCAGACACACAGCAGGGGAACAGCAGGCGTTACTGAACCCCACAAACACATCAGCGATTGTTTTCATCTGTGCATCTAACACTTCTGAGCAGCAACTGGCGCTGTTGAAGCCCAGGGTCAAGGAGGGTGTAGGCATAAAATATTGAGTTATTGCCTTGTTACGTGGCCATTGCAAATGTATGTACTTCAAACAAGAATAAATGAAGTTTTACTACAACAATAAAATGATAAATTTCAATTACAAGAATAGAAAAATATTTATACTTGACAGTCCTCTGTGGTTGATAACGTTTAATGGCTAACTGAAAATATGGTAACAAATTCAAAGCTTTCGAGACTACTCAGGTGTCTTCATCAGGCTAAGAGTAAAGCCAAAAATGAAGAATCACATATTTCTACACACAACAGGACACAGGAATAGCTAAGACAAGTGAGGGAGGGACAAGTGAGGGGAGACCGGCAACAAAAAGGAGAACAAGGATGAATTATCAGCGCCACACAATCACAGATAAATTAATGAATTTACCTGTGGCAAAAGACTTTTGTATGCCCGGTCATAGCATCATGGATATGGAATTACTGTTATTAAAATATAACTTCAAATATGAGAAACGTACAAAGGTTTCAGAATATAAGCTCATCATGACCTTTGACACTGTTAGTGATGGAATGAATAGATCACATGGATTTATGTCATTCTATATCAATTAAGGAATCTGCGTCTATGCCCTTCCAGGGTCATGAAAACCCCAAAAAATACGCCAATGAGAGGGCAATCAAACTTTCTATCCTTATCTAGGAACTGTTCCAATATTTATGTTCATCCCTGTGAGATAATGACAGTTCTGATACACGTCACTTACTTGTCTTACCTATTGCACTATTCCTGTGTCCTGTTGTGTATAGAAATATGTGATGCTTAATTTTTTTAGTTAGTCTTTCCCTGATGAAGAGACGTGAGTAGCCTTGAAAGCTTGCAATTTGTTTCCATCTTTTCAGTTATCCATTAAAAGGTATCAACCACTGCTGACTCTGAAGTCTAAATATTTTTCTATCTACTGGCTAACACGGTACAAAGATACACATGTTTTCTAATTTCAAGAAGGAAAAATAAAGAAAATACAAATATAAACGCATATATGCACATGCCAAAAATAAATGGAACAACACAACACCCAAAAAATTGGTAACAAAATATAGTGTTGTAAATTTAAGAATAAAAGTACATTTTTTTTTTTATGAATAATGCTTAAGGAACGCTATGTTAAACCATAACATAGTGAAGACAATGGATTTTGTAATAGTCACTCATCATCATCATCGCAAATTTTATGTGACAGTCACAGACATTTCAATTATTTAAGTTCATAAAATCGTAACTTTCTATAGCATGTATGACATGTCCAGCATGGACTCATCAATGTGATTGATGACACAATAATGTACAATAAAAAATAACCATTTAAAAAAACATTAGGCATTGTTTGTCACAATTTAAGTGTGTGCCTGCAAGTGTAGGTGAAACAAAGGCTACGGATAGCAAAGGTATATTCTATGTCTGTATCAGACAGTGGACAGCCTCTGATGGGTAATGCCGATGTTATACTGTACGTCAATAAAGTCTGCGGCTGAAATCATGCATTTTTTGCTTGTAGAGTGTTGAAGAGGGTAAAAGAATGTCTGGTTGCGCAAAGCTTTATCCGTCAACACTACCTTCCTACTGTCACGCGTAGGGTAGGGTAGCGTGTGGCAATTAGCTGACTATCAAATGTGAGGTTAGGCTGCGTTATTGCGCACTAGGGACGCAAAAAAAAATACAGCAGTAATAATTTAATGTGTAATACTACACCTATGACAAACCAAAAAATTACGTTCCCTCTTTAACAATGTACAAGACTAACAAGCCTAATGGTTGACGCTGACTTAATTGAGATACAGTATTACATCAACATTGTCCATGAGTAACTATGCACTGTGATACCTATATACCAGTATTAATTTATATCTCTTGTGGTTGTTTCAACAGCACTTGCAGGTATAACTACCTATTGTCAGTATGCATGATGCACTTTCTAGATGTAATAATTTATTATTGGACATTATTACCATGTTTACATGCTGGCCATTTCATATATGGTGTTTGAAGTTACAGTTGGCATCAGTATGTGTATTTTATAATGTCTGTCATAAATAAAACTCGTGATGATGATGATGAGGATTTAATGATTCGTACATCCATTGACTGCATTATCTTACAGGTACAGATAAAGTTCCTTAAAAAGCATTAATTCATAAGTCTGAAATGTACTTTTATGCATTAATTTAAAAATGTGAAGAGTAGACTATGTTTTATTTTTTGTTACCATTTCTAATAGACATGTGCAGATATGCGCTGTGATGACAAATTATTATTTGTCCATATTTGTCATAAAAATTTATCATTCTAGGCCTGCAAAACTTCACAATTTCATGTTTTCAGCATAACAAGCAGGGTGACGGCTCTTCCCTATTTGGAGCATGTTGGTCATGTGTTTTTCTGTCCATGTGTCGGGAACAGGACACTTCTTGCCGTTGACACAGCAGGGGAACAGCTGGCGTTACTGAACCCCACTAACAGTAGAGCTTGTGTTTTGTTCTGTGGACACGACACTTCTGAGCAGCAACTGGCAGTGTTGGAGCCCAGGGAGTAGAGTTCAGGTGGTAGAAAGATGAACATAACAGGAGACATGGATAACGTTGCGAAACAGTTATTTAATCTGAAAACGGACAGACAAATTCTGGCGAGATCCATGCCTTGTTCATTTTCAGAAAAGTAAGCCGGTCTACATTATCGGAGGATAGTCGCATGCGACGGTCTGTTAGTACACCACCTGCAGCACTAAAGACGCGCTCCGATAATACACTGGCAGCAGGGCAAGCCAGCACCTCCAATGCATACTGGCTAAGCTCTGGCCATGTATCCAGCTTAGAGACCCAAAACTTGAATGGGGAAGAGCCATCTGGGAGTACACTGAGAGGCAAAGCCAAGTAGTCTGTCACCATCTGACGGATACGTTGCCTCCCGCTGACTGGAGCCCTCTCGGATGGTGTAGACATTTGTGGCGCTGCCACAAAACTTTGCCACATTTTTAACATACTGGTCTTTCCCTGTGCAGAGGCACTGCGTGTGCTCCCTCTTGTTGCAGAGCTCTCTACACTGCCTCGACGCACAGAGCTGCTTTGTAAAGCAGTAGCAGCAGCAGTGCTCTCGGCAGTAAGGTAGAACATTAGGGATTGCACCAGTGTGTCTTGGTACTCCCGCATTTTACGCTCCCGGTTCAACGGTGTGATGAGGCTTTTGACGTTGTCCCGGTAGCGAGGGTCTAGGAGGGTGTACACCCAATAATCAGACGTCGTGAGAATGTGGGCGATGCGGCGGTCGTTTCTTAGGCACTGCAGCATGAAATCAACCATGTGCTGCAGACTCCCAACTGGCAAAGAAACGCTGTCCTCTGCAAGAGGCGTTATCTCTGCCTGCTCTGCATCACCCCACCCTCGCTCTACATACTGACTAGAGCGTTGTGTACCTCCCTCTGGAGCGATGTCTTCCTCCTCCATTGACTCCTCCTCCTCATCCTCCTCACAAAGTGAGCCCTGCCCAGCCCTTTGTGAGGAACCACGTTGCGCTGACTTTCCAGAAGGTGATGGAATTTGTGACTCCTCATCCTCCACCTCTTCCAAAACCTCATCCCTTATTGCTTGCAGTGTTTTTTGAAGCAGGCAGATAAGGGGGACAGTCAGGCTGACTAGTGCATCATCTGCACTCGCCATCCGCGTTGACTCATCAAACGCACGCAAAACGTGGCACATGTCCTTCATAGTGGCCCACTCATTAATGGTGAAGTGTGGACGGCGCAAATTGCGTGTTGATTGCGCCTGATGCAGCTGATACTCCATAACTGCTGGCTGCTGCTCACACAACCGCTCCAACATATGTAACGTTGAATTCCACCTGGTGGATACGTCACATATGATGCGATGTTCAGGAAGGCGCAATCTGCGTTGCAGAGCTGCAATGCGCGATCTGGCCATGCTGGAACGTCGCAAGTGAGCGCACTCTAGGCGGACCTTGTGCAGCAGTGCATCAAGATCCGGATAGTCCCTCAAAAAACTCTGCACGACCAAGTTGAGCACATGTGCCAGACATGGTATGTGAGTGAGGTTGCCAAGGCCCAGAGCTGCCACCAGATTTCGGCCATTGTCACACACTACCAAGCCTGGCTGGAGATTCGCTGGCAAAAACCACACGTCGCTCTCCTGCTTGATGGCATTCCAGACCTCCTGCGCTGTGTGGCTTCGATTCCCCATAGGAATTAATTTCAGAACGGCCTGTTGCCGTTTGGCCACGGCTGTGCTCATATCGGTCGCATCAGGTAAGCGTCCACGGGTCCATGTGGAGGTAGACCGTGACGGCTCCTGCAGCGATGATTCTGAGGAACTGGAGTAGGAGGAGGAGTCAATGTGGACAGACTTGATTCCGGCAATCCTTGGAGTTGGCAGAACACGTACAGCGCCACTCGCAAGATCTGTACCCGGCTCCACAACATTCACCCAATGGGCAGTGAGTGAAAGGTATCCTCCCTGGCCATGGGTACTGGTCCACGCATCGGTGGTCAGGTGGACCTTGCTACTGACGGCGTTTAGTAGCGCATGTTTAATTTTTGCCTCAACATGCTTTTGCAGACCAGGGACGGCTTGCCTGCTGAAATAAAATCGGCTGGGCACATTGTATTGTGGGACTGCCAATGCCATTAATTCACGGAAACTGTCAGTCTCCACCAGCCTGAATGACAGCATTTCAAGGGACAGGAGTTTTGCAATGCCAGCATTCAGAGCCTGTGCTCGTGGATGGTTTGCCGAGTATGGCCGTCTTTTATCCCATGCCTGTGCTACCGATGGCTGTTTTGTGGCCTGGGTGTGTGAGGATGACAGGGAACTTGCAGCTGTGGGTGGAATAACACTGTGTCTCTGGACAACAGTGACAGAGGTTCTTCCATGGCGATCCTTTGAGGAAGCCTTACCAGCTGTGTGTGAACTGGAGGAAGAGGCTCCAACAGGAGCTGAAGATGTAGGTGCTGCTGTAGGTTGGCCTACATCTCCAGTGTGTCTTTGTAACTCAACAAAGTGCTTTGACCGCACATGTTTCCACATATTTGTTGTATTAAGGTTACTGACACTTTTACCTCTTTTAATTTTTTGATTACACAGCTTGCATTTTACATAGCAAATATCATCTGCAACTGTATCAAAAAAGGACCACGCAGAGCAAGTCCTGGGAGCGCCCGGTTTGGCTGTTGTAAGAGAACTGCTCCGAACGGGTGCCAAACTGGAGGCTACAGGCAAGCGAGTCTGCAGCCTACCACTCCCTACTGTTTGGACCGTTGGTGCAATCTCTTCCTCAGAGCTGCTCCCACCACCTTCCTGTTCCTCACGCCATGTTGGGTCTTGGACCTCATCATCTCCACCACTACCCTCTTCCAACACCTGCTGTTGTTGGGTGGTCTGGCCAGCACCATGCTCAACAGAAACTGGCAACTGAGTCTCATCATCATCAGATGCGTTCTGCGGTGTGCTGACCATCGGCACTGGCTCACCCACCTCTTCAGATTCAGAGAGACACAGCTGTTGCGCATCACTGCATACTGCCTCTTCTTCACATTCCAGAATGCTGCTTGGCTGGGCCCCTGTTTCCAAGCCAACAGATTCTGAGAACAGAAGCAGAGACTCAGCTGGCTCCTGTACAGAGCTCTCTGACTGCCTGGGCAATTTGGCAGGCGGTGAAGAGACTGATGGTTGTTCAACAGTGCTGTGGTCCTGAGAGGAGGTGGAAGGTATTGAAGTCGATGCATTGGCTGCCATCCAACCAACAACGGCTTCAATTTGTTCTTCACGCAGCAGGGGGGTACGCTGAGCTCCTACAAAAGTGCGCATAAAGGAACGCTCACGGGGAAAACTGGTGGATGCTGTGTCACTGGGTGCGGCAGCAGCCACAGAATCCCCACGTCCTCTCCCTGCTGCAAATCCACGGCCTCGACCACGACCACGTGCCTTACTCACTGACTTCTTCATCTTGGTAGATTGATAAAGAAAGTCAGAAAAGTTAAGGCCTAAGTGTGGTTATTCCTCACAGACTACAGTGAACCCTGCAGACAACTATTCACTATCTGTGAAAAGCTCCTTTGTGTACTTCTATAGTGTTTGCAACCAATGTATTGTATACGGATGGAAGCGCGTCACACTAATAGATTAGATTTTTTTCCACTAAAATGGAGCAGTACCAATTAGAGAAAAATGTGAAGGATGAGGCAGTGACACACGCTCAGCAGACTACAACCGGCAGTGGTTGAAGTACAAACTGGAGCGTAATCTGCACTCACAAAATGAAAAGCTCACAGACTACAGTGAACACTGAAACACAACTATTCACTATCTGTGAAAAGCTCCTCTGTGTACTTCTATAGTGTTTGCAACCAATGTATTGTATACGGATGGAAGCGCGTCACACTAATAGATTAGATTTTTTTCCACTAAAATGGAGCAGCACCAATTAGAGAAAAATGTGAAGGATGAGGCAGTGACACACGCTCAGCAGACTACAACCGGCAGTGGTTGAAGTACAAACTGGAGCGTAATCTGCACTCACAAAATGAAAAGCTCACAGACTACAGTGAACACTGAAACACAACTATTCACTATCTGTGAAAAGCTCCTTTGTGTACTTCTATAGTGTTTGCAACCAATGTATTGTATACGGATGGAAGCGCGTCACACTAATAGATTAGATTTTTTTCCACTAAAATGGAGCAGCACCAATTAGAGAAAAATGTGAAGGATGAGGCAGTGACACACGCTCAGCAGACTACAACCGGCAGTGGTTGAAGTACAAACTGGAGCGTAATCTGCACTCACAAAATGAAAAGCTCACAGACTACAGTGAACACTGAAACACAACTATTCACTATCTGTGAAAAGCTCCTTTGTGTACTTCTATAGTGTTTGCAACCAATGTATTGTATACGGATGGAAGCGCGTCACACTAATAGATTAGATTTTTTTCCACTAAAATGGAGCAGCACCAATTAGAGAAAAATGTGAAGGATGAGGCAGTGACACACGCTCAGCAGACTACAACCGGCAGTGGTTGAAGTACAAACTGGAGCGTAATCTGCACTCACAAAATGAAAAGCTCACAGACTACAGTGAACACTGAAACACAACTATTCACTATCTGTGAAAAGCTCCTTTGTGTACTTCTATAGTGTTTGCAACCAATGTATTGTATACGGATGGAAGCGCGTCACACTAATAGATTAGATTTTTTTCCACTAAAATGGAGCAGCACCAATTAGAGAAAAATGTGAAGGATGAGGCAGTGACACACGCTCAGCAGACTACAACCAGCAGTGGTTGAAGAACTAACTGGAGCGTGATCTGCACTCAAAAAATCAAAACCTCACAGACTGCAGTGAACACTGAAACACAACTATTCACTATCTGTGAAAAGCTCCTTTGTGTACTTCTATAGTGTTTGCAACCAATGTATTGTATACGGATGGAAGCACGTCACACTAATAGATTTGATTTTTTTCTAATATAATGGAGCTGCACCAATTCCACTAAATAAAATAAAAAAAAAAAAGAGTCAGTGACACGTGCAGATGCCTACAAACAGCGGTGGATGCAGAGCAAACTGCAGCGTCACCTGCACTGTCACACACACACCTTGCACAGAGCTGTTAAAACAACACTGGCAAAATGAAGCTTTACACAGCGGTTGGTAAACTAGCCTGCCTCAAGCACAGTAGTACACAAAATCGCAATATCTAACTGTCCCTCAGAGTGAGCAGAGTAGCGTTCTGTCCCTTACTGAGTTCACAGCACAGTGACGCTAAAATGGCGGCGGCGCCTTTTATAGTGCATTCTGACATCATTTCAGCAGCCAATCACAGCCATGCCATTAGTTAAGATGACCGCAGCATTACAGGATGTGCCCACACTTCGTAGGATTCCTCATTGGCTGACTAAAATCACATTGCCTCTCAAAGAATTATGGGAACTTCCGATTCCGGTATACGATATGGAAAAAGTATCGGAATTAAGTATCGGAATTCCGATAACGCGAATATCGGCCGATACCCGATACTTGCGGTATCGGAATGCTCAACACTACTCACAATTAATGGTATTCACCAAGAAAATTTGGATTTAGTAGTATTGAATTATTTGCCTTCTCCAGTGATTTTGGGGTTACCCTGGTTAAAATTGCACAATCCTGTTCTGGATTGGTCTACCAATGAAATTAAGTCCTGGAGCCCTCAGTTATGACAAGTGTTGTAACGGGTGTATTGCTGCTGTGGATAAAAGGGACCTGTACCTATTCAGGATTTTTGGAAAGTTTTTTCTGAGAAGGAATCGCAGATGTTACCTCCCCATAGAGACTATGATTGTACTATTGAATTTGTCCCTGGAGTGACTCTTCCTAAAAGTCATTTATTTAATCTTACTATTCCTGAGAGAAAAGCTTTGGAGGAATACATACAGACAAGCTTGGCCGCCGGTCACATTGGGCCTTCCAAGTCTCCTGTGGCTGTTGGATTTTTTACTTGTTAAAAAAAAGGACGGCGTTTACGTCCTTGTCTGGACTTTCGTGAGATTAACCCCTCTCTGACATCCGACGTACTATCCCGTCCATGAAACCCGTGACAATCTGACCATGGACGGGATAGTACGTCATAGCGATCCCACCGGGAGCGCAGCTAATCGCCGCCGGGTGTCAGCTGATTATCACAGCTGACACCCGGGACTGTGTGCCAGGAGTGGTCACGGACCGCTCCCGGCACATTAACCCCTGGCACACCGCGATCAAACAAGATCGCGGTGTACCGGGGGCACAGGGGAGCCTTGCGCAGGGAGGGGGCTCCCTGCGAGCTCCCCTGAGACCCTCAGAACAGCGCTATGTGATCGCACTGTTCTGAGGGCTTCCTCCCTCCCAGGACCCGGATCCAAGATGGCCGCCGGGTCCTGCAGGGAGGTGGCTTCCTCAGTGCCTGCTGAGAGCAGGCACTGAGAAGCCTGCAGCGCTGCCTGTGAGATCGCTGGTCTCACAGAGTGCTGTGCACATTGTGAGACAAGCGATCTGACATTTTACAGTGATGTCCCACCCTGGGACAATGTAAAAAAGTAAAAAAAATAAAAATAAACATGTGTAAAAAAAAAATTCCAAAATAAATTAAAAAAAAAAAAAATATTCCCCAATAAATTCATTTCTTCCTGTAAATAAAAAAAAAAAACAATAAAAGTACACATATTTGGTATCGTCGCATCTGTAACGACCCCCCCTATCAAACTGTCCCACTAGTTAACCCCTTTTGAGAACCCCTTAAAAAAAAAAAAAAAAAAGCAAAAAATCAGTGCTTTATCATCATACCGCTGAACAAAAAGTGGAATAACACGCGATCAAAAATACCTATATAAAAAAACATGGTACCACTGAAAACGTCATCTTGTCCCGCAAAAAACGAGCCACCATACAGCATCATCAACGAAAAAATAAAAAAGTTATAGCTCGCAGAATAAAGCAATGCAAAAATAATAATTTTTTATATAAAATTGTTTTTATTCTATAAAAGCGCCAAAACATAAAAAAATGATATAAATGAGGAATCGCTGTAATCGTACTGACCCGAAGAATAAAACTGCTTTATCAATTTTACCACACGCGGAACGGTATATACGCCTCCCCCAAAAGAAATTCATGAATTGCTGATTTTTGTTCATTCTAACCTCAGAAAAATCGAAATAAAAAGCGATCAAAAAATGTCATGTGCTCAAAAATGGTACCAATAAAAATGTCAACTCGTACCGCAAAAAATAAGACCTCACATGACTCTGTGGGCCAAAATATGCAAAAATTATAGCTCTCAAAATGTGGCGATGCAAAAAACTATTTTTTGCAATAAAAAGCGTCTTTTAGCGTGACAGCTGCCAATCATAAAAACCCGCTATAAATAGTAAATCAAACCCCCCTTTATCACCCACTTAGTTAGGGAAAAATAATAAAAATAATAAAAGTAAAAAAATGTATTTATTTCCATTTTCCCATTAGGGTTAGGGTTGCGGTTAAAGTTAGGGTTAGGGTTGGCGCTAAAGTTAGGATTAGGGTTAGGGTTGGGATTAGGGTTATGGGTGTGTTAGGGTTAGGTTTGTGGTTAGGGTTGGGACTAGGGTTAGGGGTGTGTTGGGGTTAGGGTTGGAGTTCGAATTGGGGGGTTTCCGCTGTTTAGGCACATCAGGGGCTCTCCAAATGTGACATGGCGTCTTATCTCAATTCCAGCCAATTCTGCGTTGAAAAAGTCAAACGGTGCTACTTTACTTCTGAGCTCTGCCATGCGCCCAAACAGTAGTTTACTCCCACATAGGGTATCAGCGTACCCTGGACCCCAAAGTTATTGTGCAATTTGTCCTATTTCTTCTGTTACCCTTGGGAAAATAAAAACTGGGGGCAAAAATATCATTTTTTAAAAAAAAAATGATTTTTTTTGTTTTTACAACTGTACGTTATAAACTTCTGTGAAGCACTTGGGGCTTCATAGCGCTCACCACACATCTAGATAAGTTCCTTGTGGGGTCTATTTTCCAAAATGGGGTCACTTGTGGGGGGTTTCCACTGTTTAGGCGCATCAGGGGCTCTCCAAATGCGACATGACGCCCCAGACCATTCCATCAAAGTCTACAATTCAAAACGTCACTACTTCCCTTCCGAGCCCCAACGTGTACCCATACAGTGGTTTTCTCCCACATATTGGGTATCCGCGTACTCAGGACAAATTGGACAACAACTTTTGGGGTCCAATTTCTCCTGTTACCCTTGTGAAAATAAAATATTGGGGGCGAAAAAAATAATTTTTGCAAAAAAAAATATTTTTTATTTTACGTCTGTACGTTATAAACTTCTGTGAAGCACTTCGGGGTTCAAAGTGCTCACCACACATCTAGATAAGTTCCTTGTGGGGTCTATTTTCCAAAATGGGGTCACTTGTGGGGGGTTTCCACTGTTTAGGTGCATCAGGGGCTCTCCAAATGCGACATGACTCCCCCAGACCATTCCATCAAAGTCTGCAATCCAAAACGTCACTACTTCCCTTCCGAGCCCCAACGTGTGCCCATACAGTAGTTTTCTCCCACATATTGGGTACCAGCGTACTCAGGACAAATTGGACAACAACTTTTGGGGCCCAATTTCTCCTGCTACCCTTGTGAAAATAAAATATTGGGGACGAAAAAATCATTTTTGTAAAAAAAAAAAGGATTTTTTTTTTACGGCTGTACGTTATAAACTTCTGTGAAGCACTTGGGGGTTCAAAGTGCACACCACACATCTAGATAAGTTCCTTGAGGGGTCTAGTTTCCAAAATTGTGTCATTTGTCGGGGGTTTCCACTGTTTAGTCAGATCAGGAGCTCTCCAAACACGACATGGCATCCAGTCAATTCTGCGTTGAAAAAGTCAAACGGCGCTCCTTCCCTTCCAAACTCTGCCATGCACCCAAACAGTGGTTTACCCCCACATATGGGGTATCAGCGTACTCAGGACAAATTGCACAATAACTTTTGGAGTCTTGTTACCCTTGGGAAATAAAAATTGGGGTGAAAAGATCATTTTTGTGGAAAACTTGTGTGAAGCACTTGGGGGTTCAAATTGCTCACCAAAGATCTAATAAGTTCCTTAGGGGGTCTAGTTTCCCAAATGGGGTCACTTGTGGGGGGTTTCCACTGTTTAGGCACATCAGGGGCTCTCCAAATGCAACATGGCGTCCAATCTCAATTCCAGCCAATTTTGGTTGGAAAAAGTCAAATGGCGCTCCTTCCCTTTCGAGCTCTGCCGTGCGCCAAAACAGTGGTTCCCCCCACATATTGGGTATCAGCGTACTCAGGACAAATTGGACTACAACTTTTGTGGTCCAATTTCTCCTGTTACCCTTGGGAAAATAAAAAATTAGTGACTAAAAATAATTTTTGTGGGAAAAAAATAGGATTTTTTATTTTCATGACCGGGCATTGTAAACTTGTGTGAAGCACTTGGGGGTTCAAAGTGCTCACCAAAGCTCTAGATAAGTTCCTTAGGGGGTCTAGTTTCCAAAATGTGGTCACTTGTGGGGGGTTTCTACTGTTTAGGCTCATCTGGGGCACTGCAAACGGAACATGACCCCCATCAACGTCTGCATTCCAAAACGTTACTACTTCCTTTCCAAGCCCTGCCGTGCGCCCAAACAGTTTCCCCCCCCCACATATTGGGTATCAGCATACTCAGGACAAATTGGACAACAACTTTCGGGGTCCAATTTCCTTGGGAAAAATCAAAAATTTGGGACTAAAAAATCATTTTTGTGGAAAATTGTTTCTTTTTTTTTTCACACCAGGCATTATAAACTTTGGTGAAACACTTGGGGGTTCAAAGTGCTCACAATAGATCTAGATAAGTTCCTTAGGGGGTCTAGTTTCCAAAATGGTGTCACTTGTGGGGGGTTTCCACTGTTTAGGCGCATCAGGG